>OZ024803.1:3823547-3973547 GCA_964017045.1 Omphiscola glabra | reverse complement strand
CTCCTGAAATGAATCGTGTCTAGTCCATTTAAAATAAAACCGTTTAAAGAAAATTATTTTAACGTATTCCAGATTTATTTTTCCAACCTAAATCAGTCGGGTTGGGGAGGGGGGGGGGCGGTGAGCGACTACACAACAAAGTTAGACGTCAACTACAATGTGCTGCTCACTACCAACAAGCACTGAAGACTTCAAACATTTCGATTGGTTAAAATGGTACTTATAATAGCAGTCTTCGGTGTCGTGCAGAAGTGACGTCATGGAACGTGAAAGTTAAAGGAAACTCTGACGTCACGGCGAGGTTCGAATTCTCACACGAGCCTTCAGACATTTTTTTTTTTTTTATGTTCGTCTTTGCCCATGATTTTTGCATGTAATGCACGCTAAACCCTACCAGTAGTTTAAAAAGAGAAGAACTTTGTCTTTGAGTTCTTTATGTTATACACGCTAAACCCCACTAGTAGTTTTACAAGAGAGAAACTGTACTACTGCCTGCCCTACTAGTTAATGTTTCCTACCCTGCAGCCGTTTGATTGGTCCATTGTCAAATCTGCACGCTAATTATAAATGCTGACTTGGTTTCCATGCAGTGGTTTCCTTGCAGTGGTTTCCATGCAGTGGTTTCCTTGCAGTGGTTTCCTTGCAGTGGTTTCCATGCAGTGGTTTCCTTGCAGTGGTTTCCATGCAGTGGTTTCCATGCAGTGGTTTCCTTGCAGTGGTTTCCATGCAGTGGTTTCCTTGCAGTGGTTTCCTTGCAGTGGTTTCCATGCAGTGGTTTCCAAGCAGTGGTTTCCTTGCAGTGGTTTCCATGCAGTGTTTTCCTTGCAGTGGTTTCCTTGCAGTGGTTTCCATGCAGTGGTTTCCATGCATTGGTTTCCTTGCAGTGGTTTCCATGCAGTGGTTTCCTTGCAGTGGTTTCCTTGCAGTGGTTTCCATGCAGTGGTTTCCATGCATTGGTTTCCTTGCAGTGGTTTCCATGCATTGTTTTCCTTGCAGTGGTTTCCATGCAGTGGTTTCCTTGCAGTGGTTTCCATGCAGTGGTTTCCTTGCAGTGGTTTCCATGCAGTGGTTTCCTTGCAGTGGTTTCCATGCAGTGGTTTCCTTGCAGTGGTTTCCATGCAGTGGTTTCCATGCAGTGGTTTCTTTTAATGCTAAAATATCCGGGATTTAAACTCACCAGTCCAGATGTTTCGTCTGCTTGGAATTAACTGTTCTGAGTCCGTCTGAAGTTCTATGGCGCATCGCCTGGCTGTTATCCAAAGTGTATTCATCCTCAAATATAAAAAAATCCATTATTACAGAATTTCGCTTCAGATGTTTAATGTATGGCTTGAGAGACTGCTTCGCCACCACAAACTAGAAGAGGTCTGACTTAACACTTCCGATCCGTAGGTTCCCATTTGGCCACGCACGGTGTGAATTAACGGCACCGTGATTTGAATAAACAAATATTTTCCCGCCCCCAATCTGCACCGTCCACAAGCGCATGTCAGCCTTGACGGGCGCTGAAATTGGCCGACATGACAATCATGCCATGCGGAGTTTTTGGGTGTACTTTGTTCAGAAATCTGGCAATGTCGTGTTTGTTTGTTTGGTTTTTTTTTGGTTCCGCTTAAATTGATTGGGTCACACCATCTCTGCCATCAAGATTTACATTTCATTAACTATGAGATGGAACTGTATTTCTTGAATGTGACTTTAAACTCACTTTGAACATGAGAATTAAAATAAAATAACAATATATGACTCTTTATTTCAGGTTCATCACTATACATCAACACGATATTTAGAATCGCGGTAATGAAAAAAAACAAAACAAAAAGCCTCTTTAGTTCAGACACAGTGCTTTAAGTCAACTCGATATTTTCGAATGGACTACGATGAGTCGATTGTTTTGTCATGTGATAAGAGTAAGTTCGAGTAAGACTGCCGGGAGTCTGTCTGCAACACACTAGTCGCTCACACATTTTTGTTCAAACAACTTTCTTCCTTTAATCACAACTGAATTATAATTATTGTCACATTTAATGAATGTAATTTAAAAAACACGTGTTCTCAAGAATATTTTGTAAAGTACAATTTTTAATTAACACTGGGGAAGCGCTGATGGAGACAAACATTTTTCTCTAAAATTAATGAAAATGGCTGATCAGCTGTTATCTGTTGTTATGCGTTGTTATGTGTAGCAGACAGCCTACCGAAGGCTTACACATATCCCGTGACAAAACAAGGAAGTGACTAATCGTAGTCCATTACTTGACTTGCAGACAAAGAATTAAAGAGTATAATCAAATAAGTTTTGTATTAAATTTTTGAGGTCCTATCCCGTGTTAACTCGGTGAGTTTGTTAGGACGCTGAAACGTTGTGATATCCAATAATTCATTCACTTATTACTTTAGAAAGAAAAACCAACGTCTTGTTCCTGGACAGTTTCAATTGTTCTATACCACAGAGAGTTGCTAACACACACACACACACGCGCGCACACACACACACACACACCGTTGTCATTTTCGGCACGCACATACACACACACAATAAAACACCTATATTCGAAACGGTGTTGAGTGAGAAAATAGACCAATAAAATATTTCAAGGAAATGGGATGACGCTGATTTCATGAAATAAAATTTGCTAAATGAGATTCTTTTAAAAAAAATATATCACAATTGTGTTTGGTGCGTATATTCTTATTCTCTTTAGTTTTCTGAAATAGTAGGTTAAATTAATCTGCAGTGTAAAAATCGGTGGGGCATTAGAATATAAAAATAGTAGGGGGGGGGGCAAATTTTCAGCGTCACCCTCATTGCTGGATATTACATTTTATAAAGGATTGAAACGTACAACTTGTTTTTATGGATTGTTTCATTCTTACCTCAGTTCCAACTAAAGAAAGACAGAAGATTGTTTCATTCTTACCTCAGTTCCAACTAAAGAAAGACAGATGATTTTTTCATTCTTACCTCAGTTCCAACTAAAGAAAGACAGAAGATTGTTTCATTCTTACCTCAAATCCAACTAAAGAAAGACAGAAGATTGTTTCCTCATGCTCAATCTTCTTTTTTCAATATTTAGTAGTTTTTTTTTTATATATACATTGTTTCAACACAGCGCACATAAATATTTTTTTATCAAAAAATATCTTTGACAAAAGTATAAGATTTATATGAATTATATTAAAACTCACTCCCTTCAGCACCCCAACCACCCTTTTTTCAAAGGTCTCAGCACACACACACACACAAAGTCTTTCTGAAAGATATCCTAAGTCACAGTGAGCTCCCAGGCACTTTATTTAATTAGCTGTATTCATCCAGACCATGTTGTTGGTGGGACTGGGCCGTGTCGTTAGGTGTCTAAGGATTAGTCGAGCACAGCAGTTCTCAAAAGCTTAAATTTGGAGGAACGGTTCCAGATTTTTTAATTTTATGTCTGTGTGGCCCGCTCATAACACATGACGAGAGATGTCTGTGTGGCCTGCTCATGACACAGTGAGAGATGTCTGTGTGTCCCGCTCATGACGCTGTACGGGACATGTCTGTGTGGCCCGCTCATGGCACAGTAAGGGGACATGTCTGTGTGGCCCCCTCATGACACAGTACGGGAGATGTCTGTGTGGCCCGCTGATGGCACAGTACGAGAGATGTCTGTGTGGCCCGCTCATAACACAGTTTTCTTAAAGCGAGACATTTCTGTGTGGCCCGCTCATGACAACGGTGCGTGTCGCTCCGTTCCGTGACATCACCCCCAACCACAACACTGATTGCCATGACTGTGGTTTGGTTAGTTCACTCGAATGTTATGAGAGCTATTGTTTCAAGAATGTGCCTCTCGGGGAGTGGGGGGGGGGAATCAACGAAGCGTTTTGTCGTTTGGAGAGTACTGTCACGTGACCAGTGTGGTAACGAATGGAGTAACTGTTGGAAGGGGAGAACTGAAATGTTCTGGCGAGACATGACCTGTCTTACAAATCGACAGACCGTGGATGATGTATCCAGATTTCTCAAATCATCGATAGTAATGATTGATTTTTTTTAATAACAACAAAAAAATTCTCAAGATTAATTTCCTTTCCTACCGATCTGCTCCAGGAAATCGGAGGGAGTCGTGCGTCTGTCGGCTGCAGTCAAACACTTTAATGTCGGGGGACATTCAACCACGCCTGGGTGGTCCGTATTCAGCTATGCCAGTGTGGGCCAGAACCGTGGTTTGGTGGCCCTGACTTCGTCATGACTGTGCGAGCCTTACCACCATCTATGGGTGGTTCATAGTTACAGTCACAATACCGTGGGCCACAATATCGTGGTACCGTGGTCAGTATGGAGATATGCTTAAGTGGGTTATGACCTCCAGACCCCCACCCCCTCTTGATACTTATCCAAACACTGTTGTGCGTGATACAACTGAGCTTATAGACTTACGCCTGTTTTGTGTCGGTCTTAGGACAAAAGCGTATCTTTTTATTATTACTGTTATACTTATTCCTGTAATGGTTTAAACCTGCTGTTAGAAAACAAAAATTTAAGACTCACAGAGAGACACACAGACAAACAAACACACACACAGGCGCACACGTTATACTTTTCAGGTAAGAATTTCTCCTTCTAGATTAGGTCAACAAATTTGTTTGGTTGGGCAATTATGTTTGTGTTCCACTTGTAGATTTTATCTATGTCCCTGAGATGCTGCTGCTGATGCTTTGTGTGTGGGTGTGTGTGGGTGTGCGTCTGTGTGTCTTTCTGTGTGTGTTTGTGTGTGGGCTAGTGTGTGTGTATTAGTGTGTGTGTATTAGTGTGTGTGTATTAGTATGTGTGTGTGTGCGTGTGTGTTTGTGTTTGTATGTGTGTGCATGCCTGTGGGATTGTGCATGTGTGTAAGTGGGGGGGGGGGGTGGGTGCTGGCGCAGTTTAAATAATACGTGATTTTGCTCGTACAAGAAAGGGATTTTTAGCCACGCGTCATTACACACGACAATTGTCGTCAACGATTGTTCGGCCACTTGTCAAGGGGAGTTAACCTGCTGGTGAACTTCTTGGTGAGCCACCTGCTTCACAGTTCATGGAAGCTGTCAAGAGTGAACGATGATACGGTTACTTTGGACAATGAAGAGAGCTGCATCCCGACTCAAGGAAGACAAACTTTGTCACCGTGATTAACGATGCACATTATCAACAACAACATCAACAACCACAAATTCGTAACAATCGGCTCGGTCCAAATTGATTACAAAATTTGACCTAAATGGAAATAGAGACATAAGACACCCGTTTTTGGATTACTACTAAGAATAAGAGGGTGTGGGGAAAAGGAAAGGTGGTGTGTAATTAATTGGGGGCGTGTAGTTAATGGGGGCATGTAGTGAATAGGGGCTTGTAGGTAGTAAGGGCATGAAGTGAATAAGGGCTTGTAGGTAGTAAGGGCATGTAGTGAATAGGGGCTTGTAGGTAGTAAGGGCATGTAGTGAATATGGGCTTGTAGGTAGTAAGGGCATGTAGTGAATAGGGGCTTGTAGGTAGTAAGGGCATGAAGTGAATAGGGGCTTGTAGGTAGTAAGGGCATGTAGTGAATAGGGGCTTGTAGGTAGTAAGGGCATGTAGTGAATAGGGGCTTGTAGGTAGTAAGGGCATGTAGTGAATATGGGCTTGTAGGTAGTAAGGGCATGTAGTGAATATGGGCTTGTAGGTAGTAAGGGCATGTAGTGAATAGGGGCTTGTAGGTAGTAAGGGCATGTAGTGAATATGGGCTTGTAGGTAGTAAGGGCATGTAGTGAATATGGGCTTGTAGGTAGTAAGGACATGTAGTGAATATGGGCTTGTAGGTAGTAAGGGCATGTAGTGAATAGGGGCTTGTAGGTAGTAAGGGCATGTAGTGAATAGGGGCTTGTAGGTAGTAAGGGCATGTAGTGAATATGGGCTTGTAGGTAGTAAGGGCATGTAGTGAATAGGGGCTTGTAGGTAGTAAGGGCATGTAGTGAATATGGGCTTGTAGGTAGTAAGGGCATGTAGTGAATATGGGCTTGTAGGTAGTAAGGGCATGTAGTGAATAGGGGCTTGTAGGTAGTAAGGTCATGTAGTGAATAGGGGCTTGTAGGTAGTAAGGGCATGTAGTGAATAGGGGCTTGTAGGTAGTAAGGGCATGTAGTGAATATGGGCTTGTAGGTAGTAAGGGCATGTAGTGAATAGGGGCTTGTAGGTAGTAAGGGCATGTAGTGAATATGGGCTTGTAGGTAGTAAGGGCATGTAGTGAATAGGGGCTTGTAGGTAGTAAGGGCATGTAGTGAATATGGGCTTGTAGGTAGTAAGGGCATGTAGTGAATAGGGGCTTGTAGGTAGTAAGGGCATGTAGTGAATATGGGCTTGTAGGTAGTAAGGGCATGTAGTGAATAGGGGCTTGTAGGTAGTAAGGGCATGTAGTGAATATGGGCTTGTAGGTAGTAAGGGCATGTAGTGAATATGGGCTTGTAGGTAGTAAGGGCATGTAGTGAATATGGGCTTGTATGTAGTAAGGGCATGTAGTGAATATGGGCTTGTAGGTAGTAAGGGCATGTAGTGAATAGGGGCTTGTAGGTAGTAAGGGCATGTAGTGAATATGGGCTTGTAGGTAGTAAGGGCATGTAGTGAATAGGGGCTTGTAGGTAGTAAGGGCATGTAGTGAATAGGGGCTTGTATTTAGTAAAGGCATGTAGTGAATGGGGGTGTGTAGAGAATGGAGAAAGCGTGGAGAAAATAGAAAGAGAGTGTGTAGAGAATAGGGAAGGGGGCGTGTAGAGAATAGGGGAATGGGCGTGTAGAGAATAGGGAAGGGGGCGTGTAGAGAATAGGGAAGGGGGCGTGTAGAGAATGGGAAATGGGGCGTGTAGAGAATAGGGAAGGGGGCGTGTAGAGAATATGGAAGAAGGCGTGTAGAGAATAGGGGAGGGGGCGTGTAGAGAATAGGGAAGGGGGCGTGTAGAGAATAAGGAAGGGGGCGTGTAGAGAATAAGGAAGGGGGCGTGTAGAGAATAGGGAAGGGGCGTGTAGAGAATAGGGAAGGGGGCGTGTAGAGAATGGGAAATGGGGCGTGTAGAGAATAGGGAAGGGGGCGTGTAGAGAATAGGGAAGGGGGCGTGTAGAGAATAGGGAAGGGGGCGTGTAGAGAATGGGAAATGGGGCGTGTATAGAAAGTAGCGAAGGGGGCATGTAGAGAATGGGGAAGGGGCGTGTAGAGAATGGGGAAGGAGCGTGTAGAGAATAGGGAAGGGGGCGTGTAGAGAATAAGGAAGGGGCGTGTAGAGAATAAGGAAGGGGACGTGTAGAGAATAGGGAAGGGGGCGTGTATAGAATATGGAAGGGGGCGTGTAGAGAATGGGAAATGGGGCGTGTAGAGAATAGGGAAGGGGGCATGTAGAGAATGGGGAAGGGGGCGTGTAGAGAATGGGGAAGGGGTGTGTAGAGAATAGGGATGGGGCGTGTAGAGAATGGGGAAGGGGTGTGTAGAGAATGGGGAATGGGGCGTGTAGAGAATTTTGAAGGGGGCGTGTAGAGAATGGGGAAGGGGCGTGTAGAGAATGGGGAAGGGGCGTGTAGAGAATAGGGAAGGGGGCGTGTAGAGAATGGGGAAAATAATGAGAAACTTGGTGATACACGATAAGTCCTTCCATTCATTTATCATGTATGCTGATAACTTTGAATAAATCTCTATGACACAATGTCTCAACACAATGTCACGACACAATGTCACAACACAATGTCACAACACAATGTCACAACACAATGTCACAACACAATGTCTCAACACAATGCCGTCGGGGGGTGCAACTATGTTACCCTGCTCGCCACGCTACGGTGTTCTCAAATTGCTGCTAACTAGGACCTCCAAACCCCTTCCGTACTTTGACAGATTACCCCTTGTGTATCTCCCCCCCCACCCCCATGAGCACCCCTTCCCGTACTGTAGTTAGTCCACGGAGGCAGACGCCGGGTGAGCACGCGCGTGGTGCCAGCAGACGGCTTGGGGGGCAATCGAGAGATGGTGAGGGAGGCAAGGAAGGGAAAAAAATGGTTAGTATTGGATAAAATTCCGGGACAGCGGTCTGCGCGCGCGCGGTTTGATTTTTGTCTCGGAGACGTCTGTCATTTTTCAGAATTGAGGAGTTGACCCAGGGGCCTGGTAAACACCACCAGACACGGTCAGTCTTTTCAGGTGCGGTGTGTTGTGCTTGTGTTCTGTAGTGCGCGGTGTTTTCTCAGAGAAGTTCTCCAACATCGTGATGAACCATTATCTCATTGTGATTGCCTACGTGTATGCTGTTAGTAGCTTTTGTTTGCCTCTGGTCAGTGCGGTAATTACATTGAAAATGAGTTTAACTGCTCGAAGACAACAAAGCTTTTATCGGTGTCATATAATGAAGATTTTTTTTTAGTATTTCAAGAAATCTGATTATTTAAATCTTAGGTTCATTTTGGCGATGGTCTTGTATTTTTATTAAGTTGAAAAAAGGAACGCAATCAGTGGCGTAGGAAGGGTGGTACTTGGGGGTAGTCAGCACCTGTCTGCACTTGTTTTCTTCATAAAGGGGGTAGGCGGCTATATCAGCGCAAAAGACTCAAAGCATAATTTAATTTTACAATTTATCATTATGAAATATTGGGTAAACGATATTTAGTGTATTTAGTCTTTGATTCTAACCCAGTTAATTTGATGAAGTGGGTGGGAAAAAGAAGCGAAGTAGAGAAAACCAAGACGTTAACTAGGGGTCAGTTATCAAAGGATGAAATTCGAGAGATATTTCTTTCAAAGAGGTGGGATGGCTTAAAATAACAAGCTCAAAACTGGCCTGTGTTATACAGGACTAATGTAGACCTACACTAAAATAAGAAAGATTATTCTTTAGAATTCCTCGGCACGAAGACGTTAGGACCCAGGAGAAACCGCCATTTAAATAAATTAACTTCCAACACAACCATTGTTATATTAGGCATAAATACAGTTTCTTAGTAGACTCATTTCAACAAATCTGTAATATTTTAAATATAATTCCAATGCTTTTATATTTCTGCGGTCCATTGGGGATCTTGTACACAAAAGACATTGATTTCTTTCGGACTGACAGTAAATCCATCATTGCTATTTTGACTTTAAACATGGCCATGTGTTTGCACTCTAATTTTTCCTTGGTAATGACACTTATTCGGATTAAGGTGACACATAGCTGCCTATCCATTGTCCATAGATAGAGATGACAGTGTCCCCGGAATGGGGTTTCTTGAAACCCGTGGGCCAATAGGATTGGATAGGTAGTACGGCGCTTTTAATAGAGACGAAATAAAACGTGGAACCAAATACATCTTTAAAGTTTGCAATATTTTTTTATTGATAAACCGTTCCCTCAGCTAATCAGCCACGATCATAACTGGGCGCCACAACTCACTAGACTTGCCATAACTCACTAGACTCGCCACAACTCACTAGACTCGCCACAACTCATTAGACGCGCCACAACTCACTAGACTCGCCACAACTCACTAGACGCGCCACAACTCACTAGACGCGCCATAACTCACTAGACTCGCCACAACTCACTAGACGCGCCACAACTCACTAGACGCGCCATAACTCACTAGACTCGCCACAACTCACTAGACTCGTCACAACTCACTAGACGCACCCGGACAGCAATAGGTATACATATATCACGAAGACAGGTTCATATCATGAAGACAGGTTCATATCATGAAGACAGGTTCATATCATGAAGACAGGTTCATATCATGAAGACAGCTTCATATCATGAAGACAGGTTCATATCATGAAGACAGGTTAATATCATGAAGACAGGTTCATATCATGAAGACAGCTTCATATCATGAAGACAGGTTCATATAATGAAGACAGCTTCATATCATGAAGACAGTTCATATCACAAAGACAGGTTCACATCACGAAGACAGGTTCATATCACGAAGACAGGTTCATATTATGAAGACAGGTTCACATCACGAAGACAGGTTTACATCACGAAGACAGGTTCACATCACGAAGACAGATTCCCATCACGAAGACAGGTTCATATCATGAAGACAGGTTCATATCATGAAGACAGCTTCATATTATGAAGACAGGTTCATATCATGAAGACAGCTTCATATTATGAAGACAGGTTCATATTATGAAGACAGGTTCATATTATGAAGACAGGTTCACATCACGAAGACATGTTCACATCACGAAGACAGGTTCACATCACGAAGACAGGTTCATATCACGAAGACAGGTTCATATCACGAAGACAGGTTCATATCATCCAGAGTGGAGTGTAAACACAAATCGGTTTACTTTGTTCTTTAAATCGTATTTTAAAAAAAGGGAATGCCAAACGGCTGCACGACTTCCCCATGCTGGTGTCATGCTGACATGACCTACCTTGTTGTCACCAGGCAGCTCTATTTCTTTGTCAAATACGTAGTTTGTAGCTGACATGGCACGGACATCAATTGTATCTTTGTTGCCAAAGGCTGCAGTTGAATAAATTTATCTTGGGAGTTGAAAGCCAAAGCTGGGAGATTCTATAACATTTGCAACGTCCACCAAGTTAAAAATGGCATTTTAAAATCATTTTTTTATTGCTAATTTTGAACAGAGTAATAAATATTGGATCTCTAGCAATTAATGTTATTGAGCAAGAGACATAATTTGTACAAAAAAATAGTTGAAAGTCCTTGTCGTGTGCTAGTTGTCTAGACTTTTACAACTTTTAAAATCGAGGAATCATTTACAAAACATGTATAATTTTTTTTTGTAAATTGTCTTTTTAAGTTTAGTGATAATTAATATTTTATTTAACCGGTAAACGACTATGACGTAATCAAATTGGTACACAACTTTCAGTACATTGTCATTAAAGCAGTTCGTCTTTGTTTCTTGTTAATAAGTCAAAGTCCCGAATATTTGACAACCTTTCTCATTAAATATTCATTTATTCAATACATGCGTTAGTTTTACGCGTAACTTTTGAGATAAAGGTGAAATAAACTCACTTAAACAAAACACCAACAAAAAAAAAAACCAAGGGAAATAAATCTCAGATCTGCGAAAGGGGAGATCAATCCCGTGTTTGTGACGCAATAAAGCCGAACGCTTGGATTTATCAAGATCTTTGCAGCTTCACGTTGATTCCAATGATGTCATGAGCGGAAGCGACACCACTCCAGATGGTAAGTCTCAGTTGTCTTTATTGGTCCTGTGATCGCTGGTGATAAGATGTGGTTTGAAAAAGGGGGGGGGGGGATGGGGTGTCAAGTGTTACATAAACATTTAACTGCTGTTGAATCAAGGAATGTCTACATTCTATTATATTTTTTTAAACATGTATGTATCCAGGTTCTAACTCTCTACGGAGGTAAACACCCCCCCCCCCCCCCCCCCCCCGCACACAGACTTCCTATTACCAATTTGTTTTATTAGGATAACCGAAAACTCCAAAGGAAAGTTTCCGTTGACAAAGTATAGTGTGTTTAGCAAGTCTACATTGTTGTGAAATAGAGTAGCTTGCCCTTTGAAAACGGTCAGTGTTTCCGAATGGGTCGGTTAATTCCAATTCCGGTTTCAAATATTGCCTCTGTTTACAAATCACATTCTCTCAACTCTTCAGTTTAGTTACAAAAGTTGCATACATCCCAGTACTCATTAGACGAATTGTAAATGATGGCTTTCATTAACATTGCTACCATTTCAACTGAACGTGTCATGACGTCACGTTAAAGATAACTCACATATTTATAATAGGCACGATTACTCAGTAGCCAACTACATACGAGGCTATATTACTTCAAGTTATCACATATCAGGTAACAAAGAGTCCAGGACTTAAACTACACATGCATGATTTAGCCCATCTACTCAATAACAAGCAAACAAAAGATAAGGTTATGCCCTACAAACGCAAAGAAAACTTTAAAATGGCTGGAAGCAAAAAATTATTGTCATATCTCGTCCAATTTTGTAACATTTAATGGTATGTGGTATTCTTTCATCACTTCAATATAATTATTTTGGGTTTAAGTTTCACATGACCTTTCACATGATTTTTCAGATGACCTTTCACATGATTTTTCAGATGAGTTTTCACACTCTGTGCGCCTCGTTTTGAAACCAGCACAATAGCTCTTCATAGACTTTCCTTAAAGTTAGGTGGTTGTAATGGTTGTATGGCAGGTTTTTAATTTTTTTTTTACAACTTTGCCAAATAACGATCTAGTCATTTGATATGTAAAGAAAATCATTGTTTGCCTGGCAAGGAACCGAAGAGATATTATTGGCTTTACCTTCTGTCTTGGTTTTTAAAAACCACCTTTCTGCATCACCAAAGTATAAGCCACCTTTCTGCAGCATCAAAGTATAAGCCACGTGTCTGCAGCATCAAAGTATTATAAGCCACGTGTCTTCAGTACCAAAGTATAAGCCACGTGTCTTCAGTACCAAAGTATAAGCCACGTGTCTTCAGTACCAAAGTATAAGCCACGTGTCTTCAGTATCAAAGTATTATAAGCCACGTGTCTGCAGTATCAAAGTATTTTAAGCCACGTGTCTGCAGTATCAAAGTATTATAAGCCACGTGTCTGCAGCATCAAAGTATAAGCCACGTGTCTTCAGTACCAAAGTATAAGCCACGTGTCTTCAGTACCAAAGTATAAGCCACGTGTCTTCAGTACCAAAGTATAAGCCACGTGTCTTCAGTACCAAAGTATAAGCCACGTGTCTTCAGTACCAAAGTATAAGCCACGTGTCTTCAGTACCAAAGTATAAGCCACGTGTCTGCAGTACCAAAGTATAAGCCACGTGTCTGCAGCACCAAAGTTTAAGCCACGTGTCTGCAGTACCAAAGTATATGCCACGTGTCTGAAGTACCAAAGTATAAGCCACGTGTCTGCAGTAACAATAGTTAAAATTATAAACGTGTCCAACATTTTTATAAGTGCAAAGTAAATTCAATTAACATGGCTATCTTTATTTTAAAAAACTTGTTTTGACAATTGAGGCAACCTAATTAAAGGGTTGTTCCTCCTTTGAGTCAGTACAATCAATAAGACCCCTACAATGTGGTGCAAATTGATTCAGCTTTTCTACAAATGTTGTAGAGAGTTCAGGCTTTTTGCATTTCACTTTTCTGACTTTTTCTGACAGATTTTCAGACTTTTCTGAATTTATCTGACATATTTTCAGACTTTTATGACTTTATCTGACAGATTTCAGACTTTCCTGACCTTATCTGACATATTTTCAAACTTTATCTGACAGATTTTCAGACTTTTCTGAATTTATCTGGCAGATTTTCAGACTTTTCTGAATTTATCTGGCAGATTTTCAGACTTTTCTGAATTTATCTGACAGATTTTCAGACTTTTATGACTTTATCTGACAGATTTTCAGACTTTTCTGACTTTATCTGACAGATTTTCAGACTTTTCTGACCTTATCTGACAGATTTTCAGACTTTTCTGGACTTGGTTTATGTTTTTTGGTTGATTCCACTTTCACCTTGCATGCTTAACAATATCAAGTATTTAATTTTCTTGTCAGTCATTTTAACTAAAGCATACAGTCACATGGTTGTCACATCGTTGTTAAAGGGTTGGTACATGGTTGCATGCTGCTTTCAAGCTGATTAATAAAAATTTGTTTACAATAAATAAAAAAGGAATGATTAATCTAGATATTGTGTTGTATATTTACTTAGCAACCTGTCTTGAAATATTAAAACTAAACTTATCCTGCTGTAAAAGTGCAGTCATCTTTTATAACACGCCCAGTATAATCAGATACACAGTCATCTTTTATAACATGCTCAGTATAATCAGATACAAAGTCATCTTTTATAACATGCCCAGTACAATCTGATACAAAATCACCTTTCATAACATGCCCAGTACCATCTGATACAAAGTCACCTTTCATAACATGCCCAGTACAATCAGATACATAGTCATCTTTTATAACATGCCCTGTACACTCAGATACACAGTCATCTATTAAAACATGCCCAGTCACTTTTCATAACATGCCCAGTACACTCATATACACGGAATAGTACAGAGTGATCAGGGTATCTACAGCCTAAAATACTTTTAAATTAACAAATACGAAACTCGCATGATCTAAGTCATTTGACTTCTTTTACAGTATTTATTATCTGACTTTTATGACTTTTTCCCGGTGTCTTTACGCAAATGATCATACCCTCATGCCTTGCCATGCCATAGGGCCATCATACCATGCCATCGTGCAATCATGCCTCGCCAACGTGCCATCGTACCATCATGCCACAGTGCCATGCATATTGCGAGAGATAATATTAACAACAAGGACCATGCGGATAACCGACTCTCCGAATAATCGACGAACGGGAAATTGTACCTTGTACTGTTTTATGAATTGAAATTTATGTTTTATAACATTGTTAAATTTACAGAAAACATAAACAAAACATTCTTGTCGACTGTTGGCACAGTATAAAATGCATGTGGGGGGCGGGGGGCGGGGGGCATTATTTAAAAATTAGTGCGCTCTTTTCAAATTAAGTTTAAAAGCCCCTAACAAAACAACTAACGCACACTTTGCTGACGTAGGCATCTCAGCTGAAGGCGTAATCCATATTTTAAAATCTTAAGGGGGACAACTCTAACAGCTCCCAGGGCCCCATCGATAACCGCGAATCACCCATACAGCATTTATTTCCTCGTCTCCTGTCGAAATCCCACCCCCTGAGAGCCCCAGGTCTGCGATATAAATAGCGACTACGTCATAGCTCAGTGTCCGTTTCGGAGAATTTTTTTTTTTTACTAATGTATTTTTGTGCTCTTAAAGCCTTCTGTGACATGGGTGCCAATATCAATTTCAACGCTGTTCCTTAGGAGTGGGGAGGAAAGAAAAAAACGGGGTGGGGGTTGAATGTCTGAAAGGCGCTCCCCAATTAGTGCAATTAGTTTCGCCATTACTATGATTAAAAGCAAGCTTTGGGTGTACGAGACTCACAGTCGTGTTCCCAGTTAAGTTTGGAGTGTACGAGACTTAAAGTCGTGTGTCCAGTTAAGTTTGGAGTGTACGAGACTAAAAGTCGTGTGTCCAGTTAAGTTTGGAGTGTACGAGACTCAAAGTCGTGTGTCCAGTTAAGTTTGGAGTGTACGAGACTAAAAGTCGTGTGTCCAGTTAAGTTTGGAGTGTACGAGACTCACCCTCGTGTGTCCAGTTAAGTTTGGAGTGTACGAGACTCAAAGTCGTGTGTCCAGTTAAGTTTGGAGTGTACGAGACTCACCCTCGTGTGTCCAGTTAAGTTTGCGGTGTACGAGACTCACATTCGTGTGTCCAGTTACGTTTTGAAGTCTGGGAGCGATTGAAAAGGTGTGTCAAAAACTCGTCTCTATAACATTCTTTTTTTTGTATACTCATGTCTTGATTCTACGCAAGAAGGCGGATAAAGACGTTTTCTACAATCTATTGGTGATATTGGTGGTATAGGTGATATTGGTGGTATAGGTGATATTGGTGGTATAGGTGATATTGGGGGTATAGGTGGTAGGGGGGATATAGGTGATATTGGTGGTATAGGTGATATTGGTGGTATAGGTGATATTGGTGGTATAGGTGATATTGGTGGTATAGGTGGTAGTGGTGATATAGGTGATATTGGTGGTATAGGTGATATTGGTTGTATAGGTGATATGGTGACATTGATGATATTGGTGATATTGGTGGTTACGGTGATATTGGTGGTATAGGTGATATTGGTGGTATAGGTGGTAGTGGTGATATTGATGATATTGGTGATATTGGTGGTTACGGTGGTTACGTTGATATTGGTGGTATATGTGATATTGGTGGTATAGGTGATATTGGTGGTATAGGTGATATTGGTGGTATAGGTGATATTGGAGGTATAGGTGATATTGGTGGTATAGGTGATATTGGTGGTATAGGTGATATTGGTGGTATAGGTGATATTGGTGGTATAGGTGGTAGTGGTGATATTGATGATATTGGTGATATTGGTGGTATAGGTGATATTGGTGGTATAGGTGATATTGGTGGTATAGGTGATATTGGTGGTATAGGTGATATTGGTGGTATAGGTGGTAGTGGTGATATTGATGATATTGGTGATATTGGTGGTTACGGTGATATTGGTGATATAGGTGATATTGGTGATATTGGTGGTATAGGTGATATTGGTGATATTGGTGATATTGGTGGTAAATGTGATATTCCTGGTATTGGTGATATTGGTGGTAAAGGTGATATTCCTGGTATTGGTGATATTCGTGATTTTAGCGTTAATGCCACCACACCCCCACACCCCACCCACAAAACCACTCGTTTTTGTATTCAAAGTTGATAATTAAAAATTTTTCAACATCCTAATTTTGAGCCCTTGAAATTATTGAGCGCCTCCATCCTGTCTGGGGGCTGCAGGGCCCACTCAACTCTTCCATAGAGTCACTATATTTAAATGTTATTATGTAATATATCGAATTCTTTGGGGTCGCAGTGAATTTTATTGGCAATCATTTTAATGATAGCTCCAACTCTTATAATTAATTATAATCAGATGGATCACCTATATACATGTACTTTTGATAGCTCCAACTCTTATAATCTAATTATAATCAGGTGCATCCCCTATGGACATATATTTAATGAATCCTATTCTAAGTGATTTTTTTTCCTCTAACATCTACTAAGACCAAGCATCCACTATACAATGTGTTGTTGTTTTTTTTTTTTAAACTATAACTTAACAAATGCCTACAATGATAAGTAAAATGTTTGCACCATCCACCACATGGTATCCACGATTGAAAAGCTCCTTATGTAACACATTGAAATCTTTTCCATTTTTTTTTTTTTTTTTTATTTTTTATTTTTTTATTTTTTTTGCATAAATTTTTTCCCTCGTTTAGAGAGTTCCATTAGAATTTTTGGCGCCCTCGCATTGTCCCAGCAGATAACTCTGTCTGGAGACAAGAAAAATGACACGGTCAAAGAGGGCAGCATCGATTGCTTAAGAACTCTTCTTATTTTAATTTTTTTTTTTAAACTTAACAGAGGATATTTTTTTTTTCTTCTGCACGGTGGTTAACTAATATCATTGTTTCAAGCGCTTCGCTGATGTAACATTGGTGTGTTACGAGGTGTGTGGGGGCAGTGTCGGAAGAGGCAGTGCGGGAAATGGGGGGGCAGTGGGGGATTGGGGGCAGAGGGAGGAAGTGGAGGAAGGGGGTGGAGAATTGGGGGCAGAGGGAGGAAAGGAGGGTTGCTAAGAAAACTTGGAATAATTTCGACTGTACAAATAAAGAAAAATATGCAGAGTAATAAAAATTTCTCTCAATTTCATGAGTGCAGCATTAAATGTAGTGTCTTCAAGGCCCAGCATAAATGACCCGGGAAATAAGGATACAACCATAAATATTTTAGTAGCAACTGTGCATTAATATCTGGAAAGAGTTTTCCCAGAGACGGAATACGATAAAAGTAAAAAGGGACAAAAGTAAAATGAGATAAGAATGAAATAGACAGGAGTGAAAGAGGCAAGAGTGAAAGAGACAATAATGAAAGAGGCAAGAGTGAAAGAGACAATAGTGAAAGAGACAAAAGTGAAAAAGACAAGAGGGAACCTTTACTTTACAACCCTAACTTTCCAACCCTTACTTTCCAGCCCCTATTTTTCAACCCTTACTTTCCAACCCTTACATTCCAACCCTTACATTCCAACCCTTACTTTCCAACCCTTACTTTACCACCCTTACTTTCCAACCCTTACTTTCCAACTCTTACTTTCCATCCCTTACTTTCCAATCCTTACTTTCCAACCCTTACTTTCCAACCCTTACTTTCCAACCCTTACTTTCACGTGTTAATTCTGTGCTCTAAATGAAAGTCCCGAGAGAACGTGCGAGATGAGACGTTTAAGACGAGAGGCTGGTAAAGCAAGAAGCGGCCACATTCGGAACCAGGACATAAGACACACGGTCGGCGCCATCCCAATCAAGTAGTAGATGGCTCGAAAAAAGTTGAATTGGTCTGGCGACCTGGCCAGAATGCCTGTCAACCAAGCGTACAACAGCGGGCAGTCCAGTTTCAGGGTCACACGGAGACCACGCTGTCAGTGGACGACTGTGTTAAGGACACCCTAAAAATCCCCAACTTGATCATCCAGCAGGCTTCACACCTTTTAGAAATCCGCCAACAATACCTCCGTGGTAATGGCCGACAGAAGAAGAGACTGTCTATAAATAGCTTCACATCATGGCCGCACTAGTTTCATCTCATTTCCGTTTCCCGGGTATTATATACGGCGTTTCCCTTATCACCGGAGACTTTACTAGTTGCTCAGAAGTTAGGGAGGTGAAAGAGGCGTCATAACTTTAGGGTGATGACGGTGTCGATACATTTAGGGTGAAGAGTATGTGTTCCAGTAGTATCCTCGGCATAGATTAAACTCAGCTATTGGTGTGTGTGTGTGTGTGTGTCTCATCGAATTGAAGGGACATCAAGTTCAATTTTTGTTGTTGTAATATTTTAAAAATAGTTTGGAATAATTTTATATCACAACGATACATTCGGACCGGCTCACCTGCAAGGTCGCTTATGTACGTTTATATCATGCCTACGTTAACTAGACTAATCTATGTAAGAACTTTACTAATGTAAGTGACAACTTGACTAAACTAAGTGACAACTTGGCTAATCTATGTGAGAACTTGACTAATCTAAGTGAGAACATGACTAATCTTACTAATCTAAGTGAGATCTTTACTAATCTAAGTGAGAACTTGATTAATCTAAGTGAGATCGTTAATGATCTAAGTGAGATCTTTACTATTCTAAGTGAGAACTTGACTATTCTAAGTGAGAACTTGACTAATCTAAGTGAGAACTTGACTAACCTAAGTGAGAACTTGACTAATCTAAGTGAGAACTTGACTAACCTAAGTGAGTCATGAACAAAACTGAATGGCCCAAACAAATTGTTAACACACTACAAAACAATGTTCACATTTGGCCCATATATAGCTA
Organism: Omphiscola glabra; assembly: GCA_964017045.1. NCBI lineage: Eukaryota > Metazoa > Mollusca > Gastropoda > Lymnaeidae > Omphiscola > Omphiscola glabra. The sequence goes on along the minus strand of OZ024803.1, from coordinate 3,954,498 downwards.
AGCCCTTTCAAGCTCTGGTCGATTAATACGCGTTATTGTAGGCATGCAATCAACTAATTGAGCAATTTAAGAAGCAATTACCGACAAGGCTACAGGCCTTGTGAGTACAGCTCAATACAATTGAAGTCCTTAAGGTGAAAACGACTGGAACATATTGGCCTGGAAGCATTTGACTTGGAATATTATTTACCGCAACTTATAACGGATGTTTAATTGTCTTGCAGTTTTCCAAGTGTATGTGTTGGTCTCGTTCAGTTTTGTATTTGTCTGTGTTGGTCTCGTTCAGGTTTCTATGTGTATGTGTTGGTCTCGTTCCAATTTTTTTATGTGTATATGTTGGTCTCGTTCAGTTTTCTTAGTGTATGTGTTGGTCTCGTTCAGTTTCATACATTAAAAAATGTGAAGAAGAAAAAAGTTGCGTCACAATTAATATGAATTAAATATTCAGCTGACAATGAATGGGTCTAATACGGAGAAGATTTTTCTGTCAATTGTTAGGGAACGATTCTGTGAACAAAAAAATTAATGGACAAGTGATAAACAGAAAACATGACAAATGAAATATAATCTCGGCAAAATGGTCAAATATTGAGATCATCCTTGAGGAAAAAACAAAATGAAATTTGTAGCATCCTCGATTCAAGTTTTGGGGGATGAATTATCCTGGTTCAATTAAAAAAATATGTCTTCGTTGATTAAATAGATACAATTATTGATCGAAATTTATATTGGTCAGCTTCGTTTCATCCTTGTGTTAAATCCTACGTCTTCCACTTTATCTCCAATTAATGAATTTGTAAAAGGCTTAATTAAATGCGTCAGCATTATTTCCTATATTCACGACATCTGATTGAAATGTCAGAGAATCTTATACTAAAGCACGCTACTTGAATGCATGCTTGGTCACGTGACTTGCGCAGATGGCCAGTTCGCGTACCGCCACCGCCATTATTTCGTTGGGCCATTGCTCACACCGTGGTGTACAGTCGTACAACATTGTTAACAGTTGTACAGTTTACACAAAAAACTTAACTACACTAGTGAAGACGGCTGTTTTCTGAATTCATTTATGGTTTGATTTTCCTGGTTTCTGTCAAGGCAGAACTAAGTCTTTGAATATGTATATATATTTATTTTGTTTACATCTGAAATCTTTAAAACATATGGACAGCCATAATGATTAAATGCAAAAACTGAGAAAATTCAAAACAGAAATTATTTTCTTTGTACATTGTTTATGAATTACATCAATTTGAAATTGTGTTGTTGTTTTAAAAAAGCGCTCCTTCTTATAATTGGCCTGAGAGAGCGACTTCAATGATTAATCAAATGGAGTGGTGGTTAAATTAAAAATTGGTGACCTTGATATCTTTAGGACAAATGTGCGATAGAAATAAACACAAACAGCATAATTAAATAAACGTTTTGATTGGTTAATCAAAGGGTTGTGAGAGGCGATGATCGATTAGTTTGTTAAAACTGCTGGCGTGAAGGGAGAGAGAGAGAAAGAGACAGAGAGATAGCGATAGAGAGCGAGAGAGAGAGAAAGAGTGAGAAAGAGACAGAGAGATAGCGATAGAGAGCGAGAGAGAGAGAAAGAGTGAGAAAGAGACAGAGAGATAGCGATAGAGAGCAAGAGAGCGAGAGAGAGAGAGAGAGAGTGAGAAAGAGACAGAGAGATAGTGATAGAGAGCGAGAGAGAGAGAGAGTGAGAAAGAGACAGAGAGATAGCGATAGAGAGTGAGAGAGAGAGAAAGAGTGAGAAAGAGACAGAGAGATAGCGATAGAGAGCGAGAGAGTGAGAGAGAGAGAGAATATGGATAATCAAGTGTATGTGTACAAAGTGTGGTCAAGATCCATCTATTCATGTATTTGTTGATCATTTTAGTTCTGTAGCTCATATAAAAAAAAAAAGAATTCAGGGAAGGCCCCCGGCACAAAACGAAATGTTATAAAAAGTTCATAAAGCCCTAAGAGTTCCTTTCGGATAATGATGGATATATGTGCCAAGTTGGGTCAAGATCCACCAATCCACGTAAAACGTATGTGAAAAAAATCCACCAACATTCACTAATAATAATATATAAATATATATATAATAGATATACATATGATGCTACATTACTTCCTAAATTAGGGGGAGGGGCTTGTAGTGGGTTACGATAGAAAAATACCCGTACAACAGAAATTGCGATCGCTTCTAAAATAAGAGAGAATGGTGCAAGGAGGGGAGGGGGGGGGGAGAGAAAAGAGTTATACATGAAGAGAACGATTCAGAGAGCTGCAGAGGGGAAATAAAATAATCATCGTGCGACTAGCAGACTGAACTCCCGAAGTGTTCAATAGATTTCCATTGGGTCGAGAGATCAAAGAGGGAGACAACAATGCCAAGTAATCTCTGCCATGCATCAGATGCTGCGGTCATAAAATGGCCACCTTTTGAATGGGCTCTTTTGAAGGAGTGTGTGTGGGGGGTGGAAAAAAAGGGAGGGGGAGGCTAGTGCACCGTGCGGAATCTGATTTTCATGAAGTGATGTAATTTAAAGTTTCTGATCTGCAACTACACTTGTCTCCCTTGGAATAGTTTAAACGGACGGTTCACTGATATGTGAATTCTAGAATGCAAAAACCGGAAATAAAAACAAAAATATTTCAATTACGATTGGATATCTCGCATTAATTCCGGATATGACGTCATACATTGCTCTTTAAAAAAAAAAACAAATTAAATATTCAATTACTATTTTTTTTTTAAGTTTTGCGAGAAAATTTATTTTGTTTAAGAACGATGAGGAATTAAAATAATTAAAATTGTATTTTAACCTATTATTTAAACACCACAAACGGACTGATTTATATTATGTAAAAGTAAAAGCGTGGAAGTTTTCTACATTTGTTTACGATAAATTAGTATATCAGTCAGTGATACACGCTACATTTTTATCTAATGCTAAACGTCCGACTTGGTAATTCTAGAACCACTGACTTATTCCGAGGCTAAAGGTCCGACTTAATATATCTTGACCCACTGACTTAATCTGAGGCTAAAGGTCCGACTTAGTCATTCTTGACCCACTGATTAGAAGAGAAACTTAATATTTTAGATTTATTAGTCTATATTGTGTGGGTTTTTAAAAATATTTTATGGCTTTTTTTTTTAAAGAAAAGCCGTTTTACCGTTTCTCAATGTTTTGGACATCAATCTTTCAACAGACATTCTGATCATCGGACTTACTGCAATGTTATCATGCACGTTCAGTCAGTCTGACATCAGACGTTTTGGAGAAAGAACATAGAATTGGGTAGACCACAGATGCTTAACTAATGGAGGGGTGGAGGGGGTAGATGTACCCGGGCGCCAGACTAGTGGACGCGCCAAAATGGTAGTTCGTGGTGTTTTAGAGTTGAGCGGGGTGCATACAAGCTACGCCTCTGGCAGATCAACAAGAATAACATGCTGGTTGGTACCCTCTCAAACTACGCCTCTGGCAGATCAGCAAGAATAACATGCTGGTTGGTACCCTCTCAAACTACGCCTCTGGCACACCAACAAGACCAACATGCTGGATGGTACCATCTCAAACTACGTCTCTGGCACACCAACAAGACCAACATGCTGGATGGTACCATCTCAAACTACGTCTCTGGCACACGAACAAGACTAACATGCTGGATGGTACCATCTCAAACTACGTCTCTGGCACACCAACAAGACTAACATGCTGGATGGTACCATCTCAAACTATGCCTCCGGCACAACAACAAGACCAACATGCTAGATGGTACCATCTCAAACTACGTCTCTCGCACACCAACAAGACTAACATGCTGGATGGTACCATCTCAACCTACGTCTCTGGCACACCAACAAGATTAACATGCTGGATGGTAACATCTCGTTGTATTCCTTGTAACTTTCTACTGCGGATAACTTTGAATGACCATTCTCTGACGTCACAAATTATGGGGCCACTGGACTTTTTTTAATTTCGGCATTGTTTATTTATCTGTCTGCCCTAGTCCGCGCCACGCTAGTAAATTGTCTGGGCAGACGACCCGGCCTGGGTGCGTCCTTGATTCACTAATTGCGGGGCGGCCCAATTGAAAGCAATTCATACCGATTTATTCGCTTCATTTGGCCCCCTTTATGCCGGCTGTTTATAATTACCGGACCGGGGTCATAATTGTGACGGACACTTTGAGCGCAGCTGATCGGGCCGTTATCGTTCGCATGGGAAGGGGGGGGGGGGAAACGGGGGGGGGGCATAAAATGTGATCTTACGAGAAATGTTTGTTTGTGTGCATCATACAGTAATTTGGACGCACAGTCATTATAGCGCTGAACTCTATAGGTTTTATTATAACTTGCTTACAGGAATGTACGTTGATGTAAAGGCAATGTCGGTGGATTTAACATCAATAGAAAACTATGAACATATCGAAGTAAATAAATCTTTGATAGAGGTACATTGATCTCGGCATTTGGTCTCAGTGGAGAGGTCACATTAATCGCTCTCGATGTGATGATTTCAGAATATATGTCTCGGCCCTAATGTCTAATAAAATGGTTCTAAGCAGCTTGGTATTCGTAAATGTGACTATAATATAGACATAGATAACTGCTAGAAATAACCCGCCGAATAATGGCGGCAATGCGGGAACTTCCTGACATCTGCATTTGCTTGACACAACAACCATTCAAGTGATACGTTTTATAAGAATTCCAATCAGTGCTAACTTCATGGAATTTTATTGTCCGCGCTTATTGAACACAGTGTTACAGCCATGCATACATACCTATAAATTCTCTATTTGTGATGATTAACTTTCATATCTACCAGTGTTGCAAAATGTCAAATTGAACTCAGCAAGGATTTTCATTCATTCTTTACTTCTTTTTTTTCGGGGGGGGGGGGGGGGGGGGGGGGGGGGGGGAAAGGGCGCGGCAAGTAACTCGCGATGCATTCCGGTTTGTGAACACACTCGGATAATCTCTGAACCTCTTTGTCCATGTGACGTACCCGGATATTCAGACACACCACAGAAATCTGTCCCGAGTCTCTCGCTGTTCTGTTCCTTTTCCCGGTCGCGTTCATTGGTGATTTTGTTAAGTGCCCACCTTAGAAACACACCACGGAATGCTTATATTTTCCCCCACTTTTGATTTCTCCATTTCTTCTCATCTGCTTTTATATGTTTGCCTCCACGGCCCCCCCACCAAACACTGTTATTGCCAATTACCGCGAGGGAAGGGGAGGAGGCGGAAAACCGGTTCCGTGCGGGCCCCAATATCTCTCTCTGTGAGTGGACTATATTTAGCGACTGTCCCCTGGCCGAATACCTCCAGGGGCGGAATGGAGGAGGAAATAATGATGAGCCGGCTTGGTGTTGAGGGGAGGCAAGAGGTTTCGGCACGAATTTGCGGGTCGTGACAAGGGAGATTACCAAACATAAATAAGGAAAAGGAGGGGGGGGGGTTGTTTTAGGGATAATGAATTGTGTAGTTAAGCCTTGCTGTGTATTTACACGAGCCGGCGTATTTATTTTAATTTTATTTTTATCTTTTAGATTTTCCCAATACGAAAGCCGCATACATTACTTAAAAACTCGGATCGCATATTATTCTATTTAGTTTTTTTCCACACATAAATATTCAAAACAATTTTTTGCCACCTTAAAAGTCACGTAATATTACTATAGAACAGAATTATTTCTTTAAAGAGTAAACAAGACCATCTTACTAGCAGTTGTAACATAAAGCTTTTACTGATATGGACAAGATTGTATATTGACCAGCAGTGGCACAGCTAAGGTTAGTGCCATCCAGCGCGGGCAAAATTTGTTTGCGCTCCCCACACCCCCCCTCCCCCCAAAAAAAAAACCCACAACTTTCCACGAACAGAATATCTACAGCTAACCGGATTGTCGCCCAACCGTATAAAGAAAAAAGTGCCGCCTGAGTAGACCGCTCCCTCCACACCCTCTTCCTACGCCACTGGTGATAACATTGGTTGGGACTAAGTAACTCCTGCTTCCAGAGACAATGAAAACGTTGTAACGTTCACATGAATTCCAAGAAACCACAATTGAGGAAGCGGTCCCAACTTTGGCGGGAGTTTTCAGCTCACTACATTCACCACTTATGTATATTTCTTCAGTCAAAAGACACAAAATCACATAACATGCACACAATATGTCATCATACAACTACTTCAGATTTCAAAAGGAAGAAATACGTAGAAGGAATACTAGAAGATGACACGTCACGATCCGTTTCATGACGACCTTTAACCTCTGCAATATTTTGCACCTCGATAAACAGCTCAAAAGGATTCCGCCTCCCCTCCCCCCATAATTTCTCACCAAATCTATAATCTAGTCCAAGATCTCTCCCCCCCCCCCCCGCACCCGATTCCCCCCCCCCCCCCCCCCCCAATCTCATGCTCGCTCCACCAATATGGAATACTGTACTTAACGGCCTACAATTGCCGGAGGACGAGTACTGCCCCCCTCACCACCGGCTATCCAACATCTACACACCCCACCACCCCCACTTCACACCCCATCCCCATCCTGCCCCTACGGGGCCAGCGTCCTCCCGATGACCACTCGTAGTATTGACTCCTATGAAGTCTCTGAGCAAACCCGTGCTGTGGGATTCCGTCGTTAGCGCGCCTGTTTGACAAGTGAACGCTTCACGAAGCCACCGGGTGAATATGTTCCTGGCGATGGCTTCTACACTCGTGTCCTTCCAATTTATGCTTCTCTGGTGCACGCGCCATGATCAATTTTTTTAAAAAAATGCTTGGATTTCTTCGACTTTCTTATGGCTCCTTAAATAACATCGTGCCCGCTTTTCATTTTTTTCTACTATGACGTTTAACCAGTGGAACATGCTCAAATATACGATATACATGTACTTCCATTCGATAGTGTGTTTGTAGCTGGCTCCATAAGTTTTTTTAGATGTCCACATATATATATATATATGAAGTCCTTTGATCGTTTACTTGCAAGAAATTCATTTGATATGATCGAGAACTTTATCTCAGAAGTTTATATTTTTGGACTATTTCAAAGTATATAACTGAAATAGCAATTACCGTAAACGCTTGATTTTTAAAATTGCTGCCAAGATTTTAAAAATGTTTAATAAAAAATTAAAGTAATAAGCAGCATATATCATATGGCATGTTAAAACGTGATATTTTACAGCATTTTCAATTTTAAAAGGTTTTTGTAACCACTTGGGCATTTAAAAACGGCTTAAGATTTATGGATGTTTGTTGGGTTTTTTTTTGGGGGGGGGAGTTTTGGGTTGGGGGCGGGGGTTAACGAGTCAAATACCCCAGGCACATCTAGACATCTGAAAGGTGTCGCCCATGTCCGCAGTCAACATCAACATTTTGAGTCCTTTTAAGATCCGAGGCTCCCCTGCAGAAGTTGCAAGGCCCACGCTCTGCCTGGAACATGTTCCTTTCTCCATGCGTTACGGCCTCTGTCATTACACGAATACGGGAATCGTCACCTCACACGGCTCCTTGTTTAACACATCAACGGGAACCGTCACTCTAGGATCCGACTCTGTCTCAGGAACGGCCAGATCCCCCCCCCCCCCCCCCCGATTTAATGTCTGACAAAATGCTCGTAAATTCGAATACAGTGTATATATGTTTAATTCTTCTGCCCTGCAATCCCTCCTTAGAGCAACCATTGCGTCACTGTGTGGTCCAGTGTGTTAACATTGTAAAATAACAGAAAATTAGTGAGCTGGAGTTCAAGCCCCAGATACCAGATCAACTATTCAGACACCAGCATTACTGGTAGATGGGGCTCGTCAACCTTGGGTGGTGGGAATGGCTCAGCAAGCCGTGACAGACCCAACAAGCCGTGACACGCCAAACAAGCCTTGATAGGCCCAGCAAACTGTGACAGGTCCAGCTTCCTGTGACAAGCCCAGCAAGCCGTGACAGGCCCGGCAAGCCTTGACATGCCCAGCAAGCCGTGACAGGCCTGGTAAGATGTGACAGGCCTATCAAACGGTGACAGGCCCCGGCAAGCCGTGACAGGCCCAGATGTCGTTACGGGCCCATCAAGCAAGACATGACAGGCCCGGCAAGCCTGAAATTAAAAATAAAGTACGGCAACTTTCCGGCAGAATCCGAAACTATACGGCAGAGTGCCAAACTTTACGACAGAATGCCAAACATTACAGCAGAATGCCAAACTTTACGGCAACTATTCGGCAGAATGCAAAACTTTCCGACAGAAAGCCAAACTTTACGGCAGAATTTCAACTTTCCGACAGAATGCCAAACTTTACAGCAGAATGCCAAACTTTAAAGCAGAATACCAACTTTACGACAGAATGCCAACTGAACGACAGAATGCCAACTGATCATTTCCGTGACCTCTGACCAACGTAATCGAATACAACAATAAGAACAAGACGGAAACAATGTTTACAGTATCGGGAATAAAAACCCAGTCATATTTGGCGCCCTACTCTCAACAGGGGCGCCTTTCTGTCTGCATCAACCTTGTAATCTGTAATACAAATAAATGCATACGTGACAAACATCCCCAGAACACCCAAACTTAAAGTATTCCATCAAATTGCCTCTTCATCTATCTCTGTTCCCCGGCAGATTAATTTAATTAACTCCCGTGTCTAGCCCAAAATCACCTAATCGATAAATGTCTATAATTAAACCCTGTGCCGATTTCTCCCCCCCCCCCCCCCCCCGCCGGTTATCAGATATCATCCATCTCTAGTAGATTCCTCCTGAATTAAAGATTTCATGGCATTTGTTTCAAGCAGCTGTATCAAAAAAATTATCTAAAAAGTAAATGACGTGTAGAACAACGTTTTTTTTTTAAAATTAAATTGTCTTGTTTCCATGCAGTTAAATGTTAGATTTATTCCAATTGAGATATTAGCAAGTATTTTAGCATTCCGGTTGACTCCTACACATCATTAACCTATATTTTATCAAAGGTTCTAATAAATGAGATTTGTGCCTAAAGAACCCTTTGAAACGTCACCCGGGGTACAGGATCAACGGGTAGGGGACCTGCGCTGAAAGGCAAAGGTAACGCATCAAACTGGGTTAGAAAGAGCACCGCTGCATGGTTTCCTACCAAGTGCAGTTGAAAATAACGCAGAAACAGGTCGGGACATAATTACAGTTGCCGTATGGATATGAGGTGAGGGAACTTGGCGACCCTCACCGATGACTCTAAATATGCAGTCTTTGAGAGTACTGCTCCTAAGCAACCTCTTTTCCCTCTCAGCTGCGGTGTGAGTTAGTCGCACCGTAGAAAGCCACGTAATCCCTATTAGAGGGTGTCTGTAAACACCTGGGTGTCTCCCTGGGATGGGAGGGGGGACATTAGAGACGTAAAATATATCCACCCCTGCCCAAGAAAGTCCAGCACCGTAGCTGTGTGAAAGCAGCACCCCGGCCGGCCAGGCGTTCCTTCTCTGGTGCCGCCTCACTTGCATAGTCAATCGAGTGAAAAGGTGGGTGAGGCTTTCTCAGGGGCGGAAAGCCCCCGGCGTGCCGCTTCGCGGCCTGACTGGAATAGAGACCACTGGGGGAGTGGTTGAATGCCGGTTGGGAGTGGCGGGGTGCTCTGGGGAAGACCTTATGATCTTCAGGTCGATAGTTTGCTGATTTTCTTAAGTAGATTAGATGAGTTAATGAGCTATTATTTGATGAATTTGTTCTGTTCAAACGGGTCCTGTGTATGTTACATAACTATATGTTCTAGTTTTAACAACACAGATTAGTTTGTCAATTCTTTATGTGCGGATTTAAATCCTTTGTAGCTCGTCAGACGTTGACTTAATATAGAGCAGTATGTGCATTCAAATAATCCACATATTATTTATATTAATTATTGTACGCTTCTGATGCACGCAGTTACGAAACTAAACCAATGCAATATCAAGTGAATATTGTATAAAGTCTGTGTTTCTATTGATGTCAGTTGTGTTGCCCTAATATATTTTGGAGTAGTTAACCGGATTATGACGCTTATGATATAGTACTGACGCCCCATTCCAAACCGGCAAACTGGACTTATCTGAAACCTTATTCCGGAATATTTAAAAATCGCTCCCAGCCCTGTCAGTTCTAACGTCCCTTTCCACTCACAATTAAAAAGATTACCGAAATATTTTTTTTTAACAAATTGAACTAAGTGATTTAGACGAAACGCCACCTGTGGTTTTCATTACTGGCCACCCACCCACCAAACACAACCGAACCCATCAATCACCCACTCCGCCCATAAACTCACGCGACATCGGAGTCCCTGCTAAGTTTTAACCGGACCACTGCGGACCCAACTGATGGTTAAACGGTCATCAACGGTCTGGATTGTGGTAGCGATCAGAGGGAAAGATCTCGCCCCCTCCCCCGCTAAATACCCACGACAGACTCAGTGGTAGCCGCCCCTGTAATAAGCTGGCTTGATCATAACGCTACGTTGGGGCGCTGGGCTGAGCCACGCATGGCGGCACACGGTGGGCGTTTCGCGAGTGAGCGGTCACTTATTTTGACCCCGTATATCCCAACGGTCGAAACTGTTGTGCTACTAAATTAACTTCAAAATAAAAGCCTTGTGATGTCATCGCGTTTTCCCAAAGAGTTTTGTTACTACAGTCATACTATGGTCTATTGTTACACTCATTTATTTTCATCTCAATTTAAAATGTAAAAATAACTTAACATTTAGTTGATTTAAAAAAAAAATAATTAAAATGCAGGTATGTACATAATATTATTGACCGATGTGCAGTGTCTCTCTTTCATTTTGTATGTCTTATCGAATTCCTTCGTTGCGTTTTTTTTTTTTTTTTTTTTTTTGCAAATATATTGTTACTTTTCCCGATATTTATGTTGAAATTACATGCTAAATATTGAAAGGTTTCTCATATTTTATAGTTGTTTGATTTATTATAACTTTGTTTTAATTCTCGAAACCATTCCTTTCAGACTCTGGCTGTCATCTATCTGACTGTCATGCGACTGACACCTGTCAACTCACTGTCAACTGACTGTCATCTGTCAGTATCTTACAACAATTAAAAACTGTTTTAGCGTTTTATATTTGTAATTTGAATAACAGCGCGCATTAGCAGTATGATAAAATCGACACATTTACTGCTGGCGTGCAAGACTCGGTACGCATAGCGATGTTCAATGGATGGGGACAACTAAAATGGTATACTGTTGTTGTTGTTCGACCGTCAAAATCTACTAGGATCATCTAGTCATCCGGTTAGAGGGGGCGTGAACTGGGTCACAGTGAGTTCGTAGGTGGCTTGCTCGTCCGATCCGTGCCCGGAATAGTCTGTGGCACCGCGGGCAAAGGATAGTTGCTGTAGTTGGTGCTCTAATGTTGCTTTTTCGGGCTAACCCGCGTGTCTAAGCTGTGGCTCTCGCGCTGGCTTCATGAGATTGAGCCCATTTCTTGACAGTTGATCTCCACCTGCCTCTGTCCTTAGCTGTCTGCACCCACTCTTGTGGGTAGTTGCTGAAGGCCTTAGTGCCACTTAGCGTGAGTTCTCTGAAGAATATCTGTAAGGAAGCCGGTGGTCTTCCATACGAGCGACGTGTCCCACCCGACTGAGTTGAGTCTGCATCAGGGCGGTGAAGATACTTGGTAGGTTTTCTCTAGCGAGGACCGCCGTGTCAGACCACCGTGTCAGACCGCCGCGTCAGACCGCCGTGTCCTGCTCTTTATCTTGCCACCTGATGCCGAGGAGTTTCCTTAAAAGCAGATTGTGTGGAAGTGGTTTAGTTTCTTGGCGTGACGCTGGTAGACTGTCCACGTTTCACATCCGTATAGCATTGTCAAGAGGACTGCTGCGCTATACCTCTCCTCTCCCATACAGTGCTTCCAAATATTGCAATAGCTTTTGCGAGTCTGGCAGTCATTTCATCATCCATGACGACAGTTCTGAAGAGAGTGCTGCCCGAGTAAGTAAATTTATCCACCGCGTTTAGACGCTGTACGCTGATGGTGATGCTGGGTTCAGCGTAGGGTCCACTGGGAGATGACTGATTACATCCCTTCAGTCTTCTTTGTGTTGATTGTGAGGCCAATTGTTGCAGGCCTCGGAGGAGAGGCTTTGTTACATGGCGGCTTCAGAGGCTGCATTGAGGGCACAGGCGTCCGCAAACTTGTTGATGATGCTATGTTTGACCTTTGTTTTAGCTTAAAGCCTCTTTAGGTTGAAGACAGATCCATCAGTGCGGAAACGGCTTGGCAAGCCCGTGGGGGAGTCCTAGAACGCATCAGACAGCATTGCAGAACACATAATACTGAAGAGTGTTGGAGCCAGGACACAGCCCTGCTTCACACAATTTGTGACAGGGAATGCTTGAGCTGACTGACCGTTGTCCTGCACTCGGGCCATCATGCCATCATGCAGCTGACAAGCCTAGCTACGTCGTAAATAATGTAAATGTACAACATTATATGTAAATGTACAACATTATATGTAAATGTACAACATTATATGTAAATGTACAACATTATATGTACATGTACAACATTATATGTAAATGTACAACATTATATGTAAATGTACAACATTATTTGAAGATGTGACTCAACATCCTTGCCCCAGCCTCAGTGATGATACATACACAACATCCTTGCCCCAGCCTCAGTGATGATACATACACAACATCCTTGCCCCAGCCTCAGTGATGATACATACACAACATCCTTGCCCCAGCCTCAGTGATGATACATAGAACTCTCTAATGTAATAGGAGTTTGTCCAAATAAAAACTAATGCCGGGGTGGAGGGTGTAGAGGGTGTGGATGGTGTGAAGGGTGTGGAGGGTGTGGTGGGTGTGGAAGGTGCGTTGGGTGTGGAGGGTGTGGTGGTTCAAACGCAACGTCATGAAAGAATGTCGCACGAATGCATTGCTTTTCAATAGTCTTCATGACGCCAAGCCCACAAATAGCCTTAACCTCATCACTCCAAGCCCACGAATAGCTTTAACTTCCTAATTCCAAGTCGTCAAATAGTCTTAATTTAATAACTCTAAGCCCACGAATAGCTTTAACTTCCTAATTCCAAGTCGTCAAATAGTCTTAATTTAATAACTCTAAGCCCACGAATAGCTTTAACTTCCTAATTCCAAGTCGTCAAATAGTCTTAATTTAATAACTCTAAGCCCACGAATAGCTTTAACTTCCTAATTCCAAGTCGTCAAATAGTCTTAATTTAATAACTCTAAGCCCACGAATAGCTTTAACTTCCTAATTCCAAGTCGTCAAATAGTCTTAATTTAATAACTCTAAGCCCACGAATAGCTTTAACTTACTAATTCCAAGTCGTCAAATAGTCTTAATTTAATAACTCTAAGCCCACGAATAGCTTTAACTTCCTAATTCCAAGTCGTCAAATAGTCTTAATTTAATAACTCTAAGCCCACGAATAGCTTTAACTTCCTAACTCCAAGCCCACAAATAGCCTTAACTTCATAAGTCAAAACCTACAAAGGTGGTCACTGTAACTTCCAAGCCACCATCTCTATTTCCTTGTCCATATCCGGTTAAGATCCAACTAAACCGTCATGTCGCTTGACAGAAGTCACCTACGTCTCCGGCGTGATCTAGACCAGGGACACTAGACGGCTCGTGGGCGCGGGCCGGACATTTCTAAAGGACGATTGGGAGGTCGAAATGAGAAATCTAGTTTTAATTAATCAGTAAGAAAAGAAGGCGAGCAGAACCGAGTCAGCTGAACGTACACACACACTCACTAAGACGGAAACTTCGTCTCCGGACCCAAATTAAAAGACAACCGATTTCTCCCCCCCTCCCCCCTTTTCCTTTTTTCCCCCCAACTACTTTGTTACAAGGTCTTGAGGTGCGGAAAAAGGTTTGGGGGAGGGGGGAGAGAAATTCTTGATGAACAAGAGTCTTATCCCCTGTATTGGATTCCTTACTCTCGAGCGCAGCAGGCGACTTTTAATGTACATTCCGGCATGCCTATTCCGGCAACAGTCAATCGGCGGTGTGTCTCTCAGCCTGGTGTGTCTCTCAGCCCGCAGTGCTTGCTCCTCTCCACATTTCAATTGCAGACGTCGGTCTGTCTATCTTCATTCACATTCATATCACAATACCTCTGTCAAGCACATTTATTACAGTCCATCTGTCCATCTTATTCAGGTCAATTGCTTGTCCGTCCGTCCAACTTTTTTAAAACTCAACTTTTTGTTCCTCCAATTTGTGGTGACGTTGACACAACACATGCGACGTCATAAAATGTTTTGAACCGTTAACTTGTCCTCTGACACCCTGTCCACACACACACACACACAAAGCGACACATACACTACCTACCGACCCACCCCTTACATCCATCCTACACATCCATCCACCCCACTACATCCATCCACACCACATATCCATCCACCCCACATATCCATCCACTCAACATATCCATCCACCCCACACATCCATCCACCTTACACATCCATCCACCCCACACACCCATCCACCCACACATCCACCCACACCACACATCCATCCACCCGACACATCCACCCACCCCACCCACACACATTTTATTCGTTCCACACATACTCTCCCACTCATTACTTTGGTCGCGGCAGGCTAGCTGCTCACATACTGAAGAAACTCAAAGTAACCCTCCTTTGGTACTTGCTATAAAATGATGACAACGTTGACAGATTACCTCAAATTTCTAAAGACTTTACATCATACCGTGTCATTGTGACGTGAACATTTTCTCTTGCCCCCCCCCCCCCCCCCTTTTTCCCGGGTAAGATTATCCTAACAGTACATCGCTAAAAATAGACACGAAAAAAAATTATTTAGTTCGTCTTGTCTTTCAGCGGGTCGTCCTTGATCTACGAACCAGTTCAGATCTGGATAAGTCACTCGGTTCTACTCTTTCTTCCGTATGCGTCAAATCCCCATTTGGAAGCACTAACTGAGTAGAATACGTGGCCCTGTGTTATGTTAACTGTCAATTTAACATATGAAATATATCTTTTTTTTAAAACTTTATTATATTCAATTTATTCCTGGGGGCACGTTCAAATTATTGCCCCGTGGATGACGCACACTTTGTTCAATTCCGGTAGGTTCCTAATTCCAAAATCATGTTTGTAATTTTTTAAGGTAATTAAAGCAGAGCCAATAATATAATACATATTTATTTTTTAAATTAAATAATTTTTCAAAAAAACTAGGATGCTTTCAATCTGAATATTTTCTTTTAATTCAATTCACATTTCGGTCATCCAAACCATGTTTGCAGAGCCAAGGTCAAAGCCACGACTAATGTTACAAAAGGGGGAGAAACCAGCTCGCTCTTTTGTCACCAAAATAATAATAATAATGTTTTGCTAAACCGCCGTACCCCATAGCGATGCACCAATAACGTTATATCCATTTAGTTAGTTAAAGCACTAAAACGAAATGCAATAGTGAATTGTTCGTTTTACTGTTTTAAAATAATTAATCTTGAAAAGAAGAAAAAAAAACAATTTAAAAAGTTTTAAATTATGAATTTCTTTAAAGCGAATGTTCGTTTAAAAAAAAAAAAAAAAAACAAGAACTGTCTGGAAGCGTTAAGGACATCACGTTCAAAAAAATGACGTCATATGCCAGAGTTTAGGTGATCACGAACGAGGCACAGCGCATGAGCAGTCGTGCTTAAGTTCGTCATTGATGACGACTGTCTTCAAACACAATTAGCATCGATCGTCTGCTGTCAGTCTTTCTGTTGACTCGCTAAATTTGTGTCGCAACCTTTCTCACTCATCATCTCTAGGTCCCGCAATTCCACCAAACCCACAAGCAAATAAAGACGCCTCAGTAGAGACTCACCTGCTTATCATTTCCATGTCAAATATATGATAACAAATAGAACTGAAAGTAAACTAACAGTAGAGTCTCGCGTGCTTATCATTTCCATGTCAAATATATAATAACAAATAGAATTGAAAGTAAACTAAGACATCCTATTTTTTCTTGAAATACCTCCAGCGATAATTGTAAAGGTGTACACATATCCGTTAGGCTACTTATGCTGTTGCTGGGTATATCGAACAGCCATGACATATCGGATAAACCATCTCACGTTTCACAATGCATCTCCCAATGCAAGCAAGAGTCATGTACATTTGGTCTTCCAGTGACAAGTTCTAATTCTTTAATTTAGACCACCCCCTCACCTTTTTAAAAAAAATTATGGATCACATGCCCCCTCTAATATTACGTGTAATTGTCTCTTTTATGTCTACCTTATATTTCTACCTTATATTTCTACCGTATATTTCCACCTTATATTTCTACCTTATATTTCTACCGTATATTTCCACCTTATATTTCTACCTTATATTTCTACCTTATATTTCTACCTTATATTTCCACCTTATATTTCCACCTTATATTTCTACCGTATATTTCAACCTTATATTTCTACCTTATATTTCTACCTTATATTTCTACATTGTATTTCTACCTCATATTTCCTGTTCTATTTCTACATTACATGCCACCCTCCAATTCTCACCTAGAGGCATACAACTAATTCTATCTTAACGTTCCCTATCATGTTCCATAGTTCCTTAATAAAAAAAAAATATTTCTTGATATACGACTCCCTACACTTTTCCTTAATGCCAATTACCTTAACCCCATTCCCCACCCCTTACTACCCCCCACAATCCTCCACCATATCGATCTACCAGCATCTTTAATTTCCTCAGTACCACACCCCCCCCCCAACCAATCGCCCAGGCTACCGACATCGATCACATCCTATTCCTCTGACAATTTTACTAATTTCCTTTCAATTTTTTTCTTTTCTTATTTTTTTTATCTCCATCGCCAACAATAAATATCTTCCAATCGTGCGGCATCGTTTGACAAGAAATTTAATGACAATAAACGCAGAGGGCGTCCTGGCAACGCCCTCCCCCCACACCAAACCACTCCCCCCCCCCCTTTTTTTCACCTCTGCCCCACCCCCCAACCCCCCCCCCCCCCCTTTTTTTTTACATGAACCTGGAAAGAATTTTTAGTAACGAATTAGATTATACTAAATCTAAAAATCGATCTACTTGCTCAGCTCGTCGATCACGATCTATCATAGTAACACGGGTTTTAAGTTGGTATAAATATACACCAGGATTTCCTCGTCGTCTTGGTCTGGGTGGTTTGTTGGGGTAATTCAGGTTAGGTTTTTTTTTTAGATCGTTTTAAAATTGCGGGTTAGGAAAATGGAAAGTCACGAATCGTGTGCACATTTTTTTTTTAATCATGTCTTTTAAAATGTTTTTTTTATATTATAAAAAAAAAACTATGGTTTTGAATGTCATGAATGTTCACAATACGTATTATAGCGTAGGATATGACGCAAGAGGAAGTTCTGTAAAAATCACTAATAATATTTCTATGGTATTTACGTATGGCAGTAGGGCTATGTTTAATTGGCGCGCACAATAAAATTTCCAGAAGTTAGCACGAATTGGGATTCTTATAAGGCTGTGACTATTCGCACCCGGGTACCAGAAGGGAGAGGTTGGAATTAAAAAACTTTTTAAAAGTTAATTGAATGGACTGTATATTTGTAAACTTAATTTTTCAGTCTAACTAAAATAAACTACCACAAATGACATCCGAATAGCATTTTGTCAAAATGGACCCGGACCCGCAGCGCCGCCATTCGCACCCCTGTCCCATTAGACTCAATGCATTTGTAAGGATGATTTGTCGGGTAACTCTAGCAGATGGGAAGCTCGCGCATCTCCGCCGTTATTGTTCGGTTGGGTTTATTTCTAATATGGATATAGATTTTTTTTTTAATGGCTGTAAAAAAGGGAAGTTGAATTGACCTGGTTTCTAAACGACGCTACTTAATAATACAAGTGAGACGACCCGTTAGATTTTAAAAGGCAATATACTTAGACAAATTACACCATTATGAAGAGGTCGGCTCCTTCATTAAATCTATTAACGAATAAATTAATAATTTTTTTTATAGAACATGATTTAGATATTCTTTAGAGTTTTAATGAAAGTGTTTACGACGCGCTGGAAGAATAAAATAGAGAATTTTCTAATGGAAGACTGGAAGTAGACATTTTGTTAAATGAGATTTTTTTTCTTAAAATAATGTTTGATTGTTTGGTCCAATATATATTGCTCGGTGCATGATTTAAGGACCACGATGATACACTCCAGGTGATGTCCAACGTTTCATTTGCTACAAGGTCAGTATCGCTGACGATGACCCAGGTAGAGGCAGGCATAAAAGGGAACCCTTTTGAAATGGTGTTTGATTTGCTCTGCTGCCAGCTTTTTCTTACATTTTGTCAATTTTACTTTAGTAGAAAGTTCTTTGTTCGTTTCTTTGGTTTTATTTCTTGTTGTTATTTGTGGGGGTATCAAAATTTTAGTAGCAAACATTGTCACATTTGTAAAGAAGGAAAAGTGATGTATACAAACTTAGATTGAACCCTCCCCCCCCCCTTTTTTTAAATATAATTTAATGAGTTACCAGGAAAAGATTAAAGATTTTAAAAAAAAAATACAAATAAATAACTGAGTGATAAAGTAAAACTCCTAAAAGTTTGTCATCAAACAGAAGTTCTCAAGCTGGAAGATTTCATGACAACTATTGTGTATCGAAAGAGTCGTCGTAACCAACGTCACCTACGTTGTAGCCGTAGTTCGTTGTTAGACTTAAAGTGTGCTTAGAAACCCAGCTATAAAGTGGGTATGAGAGACGAGTAATTATATGAAATAAATGGTCTTAAGGGTTAGTATATTAAGAAAAATAAAGGGGGGAGGGGAGGGTGGATCTATCTCGGTATGTATACACCACTCGTCCTTCATTTCAAATGCTAAAATGTTGGGTTTTTTTTTTGGGGGGGGGGGGGGTTTGCAGCTAAAATGTGGTCAATTTCCATACCCGACTCAACCACACTAGAAAACAACAACCAACGAATAAAGAAAAAATTCCGAAATGCAATACAAGCTGACAACGGGACACATCGAATATAATTGGAAATGATTCCATTTATACCTGCCCCCACCACCCCCCACCCCTTTTTGGGATATCATCAGTGATGCCGACCTTATAACAAATGAAACGGTGGACATCACCTGGAATGTATCATTGTTGTCCTGATATCATGGTGGACATCACCTGGAATGTATCATTGTTGTCCTGATATCATGGTGGACATCACCTGTAATGTATCATTGTTGTCCTTATATCATGGTGGACATCACCTGTAATGTATCATTGTTGTCCTGATATCATGGTGGACATCACCTGGAATGTATCATTGTTGTCCTGATATCATGGTGGACATCACCTGTAATGTATCATTGTTGTCCTGATATCATGGTGGACATCACCTGTAATGTATCATTGTTGTCCTGATATCATGTAGAAAGCACAAGTGTGTATTATTGACGTAGACATGTGTAGACAGTTGATCATACTTGTTATAGTTAGCGGATAACTCTACATCTTTAGAACATATATCTTTTGCCACCATCTCCGCATATAGACACCTTCACGCACCTATCACCATGGGTGGAGCACCTCGAGCGTTCACCACGCAGTGGCGTGTCGGGTAGTGGTGGTGGTGGGGATCGATCACTTGTATAAGAGTTACCAGGTCGCTTCTCGGGGCCACATTGACAATCTTGTCGAGTGTTGACAAACACTTAACCAGTTGATGGTCTACAAACAAAAGTATCGCTGCTCAATTTTTGTGTGTCAAATGTCTCCCAACGAGGCGCACAGCTACTTATTGTCGTAGATCGTCTGCGATACAACGTGCAGGCTGTCGAGGAGCCATGCTGGCCGATTGATGCTACTTGAGGAAATGGGTCTGTTCTACAGCGTTGTTCAGTTATAGATTCTGGATCGTTGAGCCATGAACACTTGCTCAAGAAAAGTGCTGAAAAGGCCAAAGATCTGCACTCACGGGTTGACCCAAGTACTCTACATAGAAGTATCACGATCCTTCAATTTTGAAGCCAAAGGTCTCTGGACAAAAAACCCTCCCTTGGCATTTATTTCCGTGGCAAAAAGTATATATAAAAAAACTAAACAATAAATTATTTTTTTTTAAATTTGTTACAACGTTCTTCCTCCCATCTATAATTTAGCCCAATTTACATACACTACACTCCTTATATGGAACTCTAACCGATTAAATGGATATGCCCACGCCCATTATGTCACGCCACACTCTATGTTACCCTTGCAACCAGTGAAGTATCCCCTTCAAAACCAGGCAAAGTTACATCGCGAGCCCCTCTGAAACATATGAGACAGAATGATCAATTTATTGATGGTGGGCCCTTAAAACATAGAAGAAAATGTAGAAGAAGATGTGTAGAAGCACACTCCATTTTAGAACGCAGCTATTAAAATGGACACGCCCCTCCCTTATATGGACACGCCCCAGTTCTAAAATGGCCTGGCCCCTCTCCATAATGGACACGCCCCCAGTTCATAAATGGACACGCCCTTCTCCACATATGACCACGCCCCAATTCATAAACGGACACTCCCAAACAATCATTCTACACTACGTTACCCACCTACTGTAGTCATAGATTTCCTACTGTTACCCACCTACTGTAGTCATAGATTTCCTACTGTTACCCACCTACTGTAGTCATATATTTCCTACTGTTACCCACCTACTGTAGTCATAGATTTCCTACTGTTCCCCACCTACTGTAGTCATAGATTTCCTACCGTTACCCACCTACTGTAGTCATAGATTTCCTACTGTTACCCACCTACTGTAGTCATAGATTTCCTAACACTATTGAATGATATTGTGCAAACTATCGCGAACACTGTGCATAACTATTAAGAACACTGTGCACAATTACAGTGCACAATTGGTTTTTTAACCCTTAGTGTCGCGCGTCATCAGGAATTAAAATTACATTGTGACACGAAAATGCCTGTTCTTCCTGGAGCAACATTTGAAAGATGTGCATCATGTTGAGACCAGAGACTGTGCTAGAGTTACCTGGAACAATATTTGAATGATGTGCATCATGTTGAGACCAGGGACTGTGCTAGAGCTTGCTGGAGCAACATTTGAAATATGTGCATCATGTTGAGACCAGAGACTGTGCTAGAGTTACCTGGAGCAATATTTGAATGATGTGCATCATGTTGAGACCATGGACTGTGCTAGAGCTTCCTGGAGCAACATTTGAAAGATGTTCATCACGTGGAGACCAGAGACTGTGCTAGAGCTTCATGGAGCAACATTTGAAAGATTTGCACCATGTTGAGACCAGAGACCGAAAAGCTACTTCACTTTTTAACGTAAATTACTCAGAAGAACAGGGTTTTTAATTATTTATTTATTTTTATTCGACAACTAACTTTAATTTTGAATGTAACGGAAGCGAAATTATAAGCCTTATTTCTTTTGTATATATTACGTTAAAATCATGTGTTTTTCAATGGAGTGTGGAATGGTGGAAGCACGGTCATAGAAAGCGCCATGGTTCACTGTGATGTTTTTGCCATCAATGCACATAACCGATGCACCTATTTACAAAATTCTCCTTAACAATTTTATTTACTAATGTACCATCGCTTTAATGGCAAATGTTGAGTCTGTCTTCCGTCTTTGGTGGATTTGGTCCTTACACTCTTCCCTGAAAGCAAGGTCGTGCGAAGTGAGGTAATCGCCACTGGTTTCATCTTCAGAGGACGCACACATTTTTATGTTTCATGGAAATTGTTATTGTCCATTATATAATTTATTTAAATATGGTTCCCGCATTCTGGTTTGGCCCCAAGGCGTAGCTTTTCCATGCAGAGCCCTGGCTAGATGAGCGCCACTGTTGTGTTGATCAAAGTCCATTCTTTCAGGGTTTTTTCCCCCGACAGCTGACTGGACATTCTCAGCACCTCGTGGCTCTGCCTTCCCTTCCCCATTCCGAAAATAGACTTTCAGCATTGTTGATTTCATCATAGCCTTTCAGTACCACAGTTAAGCTGATTTTTTTTAAACTTTTGTTTTTCTGTTAACTACGTTGTCCTCGTGTCCTAGTGCAGCCATTATAATGTCATTACCTCGTAATGTCTGCGTTTACTAGCCAGACGCAGGACTGGCGGTTGGGGGGGGGGGGAATTGAGACCCAAAAGGGCAGGGCGAAACGAAGATTAGAAGGTAGAGTAAAAGAGGAAACGGTTGTAGGGTTTCAAAGATTACAGATGAGTTTCAGCTACAGCGGAATGGATACAACAATGAGACGGAGATAAATGAAGGGGTGCCACTATTAGAAAGGTCAGTGTAACATTAGAGTTATAAATGGGTATGAGGAACGCGAGTTTTGAATCTGACAATAAAAGTTGAGAAATCATAATACAACGAGATGAGTAGTTATGTGTTTCATTGTTATAAATAATAGTGGTTGTGTTTCTTGTTTCGTTCTTTTAGTTGAAATTTTAAATCATTAACTGCATTAGTTATAGTTTCAATCAAATTCGTTCCAAATAAAATCTATCAACAGATTCCACAAATAGAACACATCAATTTTTAGACTCTACTGCAAGAGTCGTCTTCCCCTATTCAATTTTGTTTCCAACCGTCTTCCGGACCGGGTCACCCATACCTCTCCCATCTTCCAGACCGGTTCCCTCTTAGCGGATGTAGTTCTTCAAGTTTAACACCGGCCCATTGACATTTAAGGGGGTACAAAATAGAGTCTTGGGCCTCACAAATAATGACGTGGATCGAACTGGCATTGATCGATCTTTGAAGAAATAAGATAGAGAAGAGGGGGGGGGGGGTGCTACCGTTTTTTCTTTTCTCTTTAAATCACATCAACAGGAATCTGTGAACGAAGGGGAAAAAAACGAAGAGGAAATCACACCCGCAAAACGCGAAAACGATCTTAGGGGAAAACTTTTTACAAAGATCAGATCGCTTAGTTTCGCTGGCAGGTTGACATACTTTGAGAAGACGTTGGGTCAGAGTTTGGGTCACTGGTTCCGGCCCCTCGGTAATCTTAAACGAATCACATTCCTACACGAGGCCGTCAATGGAGTCCAAAAAAAGGTGCTGAGCCGAAATATTTGAGACCTCTTGTATTTTCTGGTATTTTTGTTATCTATCTCGACGGACTTAGCAGTCGTAACACGTTTCAGTCATCAGAGTTTGCAGTCATCAGTCGTAAAACTTTGCAGTCATCAAACTATACAGTCATCAAACTTTGCAGTCATCAAACTGTGCAGTCATCAAACTTTGCAGTCATCAAACTATACAGTCATCAAACTTTGCAGTCATCAAACTGTGCAGTCATCAAACTTTGCAGTCATCAAACTATACAGTCGTCAAACTTTGCAGTCATCAAACTGTGCAATCATCAAACTTTGCAGTCATCAAACTGTGCAGTCATCAAACTGTGCAGTCATCAAACTTTGCAGTCATCAAACTTTGCATTCATCAAACTATACAGTCATCAAACTTTGCCGTCATCAAATTGTGCTGTCATCAAACTGTGCAGTCATCAAACTGTGCAGTCATCAAAGTGTGCAGTCATGGGCATTCGAAAAAAACATCCGAACTTACACTAACTTAAATAAATGATTCCTTTCGTGTATGTCGATGTGATTGTTGTACTCCCAAAACAGATTAGGTTAACATCACTAGTGCAGGTATTGTTTCACGTGACAAAGGCGTACCTAGGGGGAGGGGTGAATGGTGCTACCACCCCGGCCATTGTATAAATGATAAAAGTGTGTTTTGGAGTTCGCCCCTTTAGACATTTAGTCTCTTTCACTTCATGCCTAGTGAAGTTATAAAATTACTCAGATGGTCAGATACTGTAATTTTGATACACGCTTACAACACACACGAGATAGACGGCAGATGAACACGCTGTCCAAACAACTAAACGGAACTTGAAGTGTCAAGCAATGAAATAAAGTAATCAAATTCAGAATTTTTAAATACATTTTTTAAAAATATTAATGAACTTACATTTTCTAAAAATTAATCTAAATGTTGAGTGAAAATGTTCCTTTTCGGAAATTAGTCGATCCAAAAAAATAACAAAACGTTTAAGACAGCACTACTTTAAAAGTAGAATCATTTAAACGAATTTCCGGCACTTACCGTTTCTTCACCACCACGTCAGTACCATAGGCGGCCAAACAATGGCGGTAGCAATTCGTGAACTTCCCATCTACTTAAGTTACTTCACCAACCATGAATTCTGGTATCACACGATACTCAATTAGTGATAAACTCTGGGAATTTTATTTTGCGCGCCTATTGAGCACAGTGTTACTGACATACATAATTATTATTATGTGTGCTGTAAATGAATCTAAAAGCTCTAAAAAAATTAGTTTAAAATATTTCCCCATTTCTCTAAAAAAAAGAATTATTTTGTCGATTAACTAAGTCGTCTCAACAAATATTTAACAAAAAACACAGAGAGAGAGAGAGAGAGAGAGAAAGAGATTGTTGCTTTACATGTGTTAATTCATTTAGTTTTTCGGGATGTTTCTAAAGACGAAAATTGTGATATCTGTTTTCCTTCTTCTTTAAAAATAAAAAAAAAAAATACAATATTTTTTTTAATGCAACAAAGATTGCTGTTTCATTTTTCCATCACTGCCAAGACTTGACGAGTTCTGGCAAAAAAAAAAAAAAAAGTGGAATGCGCTCGTCCAAGATGGCAGGACGCGAGCTATTACGTGTCATCAACAAAATGCAGTGCATGATGGGACTCTGCGCAATCTCGAGCAACGCAGAAAATAATTAACCAATCGGCGCCGATCGGATTACTCGGTGCAGCGCAAGCAACGGAAGTACTAGTCGATACTAGAGCATTTGTCTATCTGATCAGACCCCCCTCCCCATTTTTTTTCGATGTCTTTGTCACGGGAAGAGGGTGGGAGGGGAGTAGGCTCAGGCTGATAAGACACGAAAAATGACAGTATCGATCACGGTTTTCTCAGGTGTCTTTGGGGATGACGTCACGTGATCGCTCAGGGCTCCCCGGTTACAATGGTTCCCAAATGTTTCTCCTGGAGGTGCATTAAGCTGCAGGTGATGATCCACACACGAGGAAAATCAATAAAGTTGTAAGCAAATCTCTATTTTCTTAATTGCTGTACTCATCCTTTATTTTTAAATTAAAAGTCTTTCAAAAGTTTTTTATTGAATTTGTGGGAGAGTTCAACCAAAGAGACGTTTATACAACAGTTTCATCTTTGAATTCTCTCTATACAACACGCCCATAAAACCTTCATAGAAATGAGAGCAAATGAAGCTCTGAGACCTGATCAGTCAACGACGAGTTGATGCTATAAACCAGGGGTCGGCAACCTTTTTTTTTATTGTTCTGCCGAAGAAGGATTTCTAATTAATTCAGTTTGCCGACAATAAATAAATACCCTTTATTATACATAGGTCTACTTAATAATACATAAGTCTACATTATAATACATAGGTCTACTTAATAATACATAAGTCTAATTTATAATGCAAAGGTCTACTTTATAAATATAGAGGTCTACTTTATAATTCATGATTTTACTTTATAATATATAAGTCTACTTTATAATATGTAAGTCTACTTTATAATAAATAATTCTATTTTATATTGAATAAGTCCACTATATAAGAAGTATCTTTTAAAATTATTTTTAAGTACAGAATTATTTTTTTTTTAATAATTTAATTTTTGCTCTGCCGCATGGCACAAAAATCTCTCTCAGTGTCAAAACTGACACGCGTGCCGTAGGTTACTGACACCAGCTATATATCATTAACAATTTATGCAAGCAATCTTTATAAAAGAAATCTCTTTTCACCTGACGTGCTCCTCATTTTAAAGAAATGAAGGTGACAGTCGATGTGGAAACAGGTTATTGAAACTTGCTGAACGTGAGACAGTCGGTGTGGAAACAGGTTATTGAAACTTGCTGAACGTGAGACAGTCGGTGTGGAAACAGTTTATTGAAACTTGCTGAACGTGAAACAGTCGGTGTTGAAACAGGTTATTGAAGCTTGCTGAACGTGAGACAGTCGGTGTGGAAACAGGTTATTGAAACTTGCTGAAGGTGAGACAGTCGCTGTAGAAACAGGTTATTGAAACTTGCTGAAGGTGAGACAGTCGCTGTGGAAACAGGTTATTGAAACTTGCTGAAGGTGAGACAGTCGCTGTGGAAACAGGTTATTGAAATCTGCTGAACGTGAGACAGTCGATATGGAAACAGGTTATTGAAACTTGCTGAAGGTGATACAGTCCCTGTGGAAACAGGCTATTGAAACTTGCTGAACGTGAGACAGTCGCTGTGGAAACAGGTTATTGAAACTTGCTGAATGTGAGACAGTCGATGTGGAAACAGGTTATTGAAACTTGCTGAAAGTGAGACAGTCGCTGTGGAAACAGGTTATTGAAACTTGCTGAAGGTTTGACAGTCGATGTGGAAACAGGTTATTGAAACTTGCTGAAGGTTTGACAGTCGATTTGGAAACAGGTTATTGAAACTTGCTGAAGGTTTGACAGTCGATGTGGAAACAGGTTATTGAAACTTGCTGAAGGTTTGACAGTCGATTTGGAAACAGGTTATTGAAACTTGCTGAAGGTTTGACAGTCGATGTGGAAACAGGTTATTGAAACTTGCTGAAGGTTTGACAGGCGATGTGGAAACAGGCTATTGAAACTTGCACCTTGCTGTCTTGCTGTAGCTTTTCTTTACCAGGATAAACGTTTAACTAGAAATCACTTTTAGGTCTAATGTTTCTACATTTGAGGCACAGAAAGAAAACTACAATATCGCTTGAAGACCATTGGTGAAGAGCAGCTTGGAAAAGTATTGTAGATGAGCAGTTTGGAAGAGCATTTTTGATGAGCAGTGGAAGATAATTTTTGAGGAGTGTGAAATGTAATTTTGGAGCAGGGTGGAAAGGGAATTTTGAAGAGCAGTTTGGAAGAGTAGTCTTGCTGATCCTAGTGGACGGGCTTTTTTGTTGGGCGTTGTTGTTGGGAAGTCGGGAGAAGCCTAACAACTACCAAAGAGTACCTTTGCCTTGCAGCATGTGGCCGTCCTACCGAGCTATTTCTTACAGAAATCAATTAGTTGAGTTCATTACTTGCCATCTTCAACAGGACTGGTTACAATCACTTGCAGTCTTTAACCGGACTGGTTACAATCACTTGTCGTCTTTAACCGGACTGGTTCCAATCACTGGCTGTCTACAACCACAATGGTTCCAATGACTTTCATAATCCTCCCCACTCCCCCCCCCCCACCCCGTAGACCTCACGTATTTTGACTGACGGGCATTTAACTGGCCAATTTCCTCCTCGCTTAGCTCGTCTCATCCCTGTAATCTGGCCATGACACGACCATTTGCCGGTTGGTCCGACTGCTTTTCTTGCCAGATTGGAAATCAATCGCCTCTGAGGCGCCCCCCACCCCCCCATTGTTATGACCAGGACTTACACCCGAAAGCGGCTGAAGACCAGTGGCGTAAGGCAACATGTCTTGGGGGGCGTCTGAGGCAGACGATCTGTCGCCATGTAAATGATCACTGTTATGTTTTGAACATTTAATATTGTCTCATTGGACTCTTTACATTGGTCTCTTTGCATTGGTATCTTTACATTGGTCTCCTAACATTGGTATCTTTACATTTATCTCTTTATATTGGTCTCTTTACATTGGTCTCCTTACATTGGTCTCCTTACCTTCGTCAATTTACATTGGTCACTTTACATTGGTCTCTTTACATTGGTCTCTTTACATTAGTCTATTAGCATTAGTCTCATTACATTGGTCTCTTTACATTGGTCTCTTTACATTGGTCTCATTACATTGGTCTCTTTACATTGGTCTCCTTACATTGGTATCTTTACATTGGTCTCTCTACATAGGTCTTTTTACATTGGTCTCTTTAAATTGGTGTCTTTACGTAACAATTTTAATGGTTTACACTAGGGGTCAAAGAGTGCGGTTCGAATTGTTCTTCGTAAACGCAAATTCGACCATGCTAAAACTCTTCTGAGAGAACTGCATTGGCTGCCGGTCCGCGCTCGCATAGAGTACAAAATTGCAACTCTGTGCTACCGCTGCTTGCATGACCTTGCGCCGTCCTATCTCCAAGCGCTCATGACGCGTTATGTATCCACTAGACAACTCCGCTCATCCGACAGTGGCAAACTCTCGATACCGCGTGTTCTCCTTGAGACTTACGGAAAGCGCACGTTCGCATTTGCTTGCCCAACCATTTGGAACACCCTTCCTGACGCTCCCAGACACAGCCAGACGCTGGAGTCCTTCAAGACAAATTTAAAAACTCATCTATTTCGCAAACACCTTCTGGGGTGAAATTGTCTACCATCTTTTCCAGCTAGTTATTATCTCCCAGCTTTGTTTTTGTACCGCGCTTCGAGCCTTGGGGGATGAAGCGTGATTTTTCAAATGAACTTTATTATTATTATTTATTTATTAAGATCGATTTGTTAAAAAATTCATTTCGACAGAAAATCTGGCATCGACATATGACGTCAGTAAATATTTCTGTATGGTGAGTATTAAAAAAGACATCATTATTTTTCTAGCAATTTGATTATACGAAAATAAACGTTTTAATTTTTTTTTTAATGCAGCAAGGATTTTTCAGGCACCTGTACAGAACATAAAATATTTGAAGCTGCGAACATGCCTACCCCGAGGAATCTGTGCAGCCGTCTCCGATGATCCTCAATTCACTCATTGCATTGTTCTTGTGATGGCGCCAGAGATGCATCTTAACATTGCCGTAATCCTAATCTTATCGTTGAACATGTTCTCTTGTTATCAGTACATAGCGGCGATATGATTGATGGCGATAGCCACATAGGCGTCTCCCTACTCGGGGGGGGGGGGGAGGGGGCGGGCAGGCTGATAAGCTTGTGGCTTGGCGTGTCCATGAGGAAGGGTGGCATATGTATGTGTGCGTGACGTCTTTTGTGAGCAATAGATTTTTTAGCCGTTATAAAACTGTCATGGCCGACGTCAGGCGGCTTCCCGTACAGTGTCTCATTATACATGTAACATTGAGGGTGTGGTACTGGTCCATAATCTTTTTTTTTAAAAATAATAATACAAGAGCTTGTCACATTTGATAGGTCATGTCATTTATTAAGTGCTGGTGCATGTAAGACCCTTAATGTCACAAGACTTGTCACACACACAACCTTATAAATAGTTCTCATATCTAGCTGTCAATGATACGCGTTTGGTGCTGGGACACAATGTATTTGCCCTCATCGTATCACCCCCATGATCATTTGCCCCAATGACACAATGTATTTGCCCTCATCGTATCACCCCCATGATCATTTGCCCCAATGACACAATGTATTAGCCCTCATCGTATCACCCCACTGATCATTTGCCCCAATGAATCTTCGCGCATGCTCCGCATCACACGTGCAGATGTTTTTGTTATCTGTCTTATTTGGGGACATTCGATCTAAAAAAGAAATTCCCTTTTCCTTTTTCTTCTCATCCTCTCCGGGTTTCTAATCTTCCTATGATGGAAATACATTTCGAGATATCCGAATAAAAAGACATTACAACTTTTTCTTCAGCGCGAAAAAGAACGCGCTAAAAGCCTGCAATTTCCATTTCTAGGGTCTTTTAACGGCTTTTGAAGCTGTGTATTTGCAGACTAGTCTTTCGTCACCGCGCAGCCATGCAGAGCTGATTAGCAGACGTTGGACAAAACATTCGATTCTAACCATCTATCAGTAATCCCGCCCCCCCCCACCCTCCGAAACACTGTCACCGTAATGGTGGGGATTGGGGGAGGTGGAGGGGGGGGCATTTGCGTGGCGCAAGTAATTGGCCAATCAACGGCTTCGTTGTTAAGGTTTGGTGAAACAAAACCGGAAATGAAATTAGGCCAATGGGGCTTAACCTATTACTGAGCGTCAATCTTTCAAATTCCGTTCCTTTCTTTACTCTTGATTTATGCCGATAAGGTGTCCGACATCCCTTCCTTTTTACTTTCCACGGTACGTTTCAGCACATATTCCTATACGAAAGCCATTTAGTAAACTGACTGAAGAAAAAATCTGGACAATTTTTTCTTTACTTCTCCACATACCGTTTTTCCATATTGTTTTTGCAGTCAGAATTTAGCCTCGAATCCGAATTAGCTTTATATCAAAATGTACCCATTCTTAAAACATAAAGAAAACGTTTTAACCATTAGAATGCTAATAAAACTCTAAGTTGTAAACAAACAAAAAACACAACATACATAAACATTTATTGATATTATGTGATTGGAATGTTTGGAATATGTCATGGCGCTGTGCTGTTTCTTGATCGTACACATAAAACCATATCGAGCCGTACTACAGCTCACACCCCAACATTTTCTAATATCCTTTATATTAACTTCGATTTTATTCGTGGCTGGCGAATTTTCGGACGGCTAATTGACCCACTTCCCGCCCACCTAGCCAGCTGATAATGTTTTTTCAGCCTCACCGCCCATTACTCGATATTCCATTTTATAAATGATTTATACAACAAAACCTTGTATTTTAGGGATTCGTAAGTTCATACATTGATCTTAATGACCTGCAAAATCAATGATGGTACAAATGTGTATTAAATAATATGCCTTGTTATCAACAACAAAACATGGAAACTGCAACCTAAGAGCGACCAGCACCACTAAGAGCTTGGCTCCATGTTTGATTTTTGTTTTATGTACAAGTTAGGGCAGTAGATCTCAACATGTGGGCCACGAACCCCTTTTGGGTTGCCTGACAAAGTGTCAGTGTAGCTTGAGAATTTATTATTATGATTATTATTATTATTAGTGGTTTTATATAGCGCGGTACCCCAGCCTAGGGTTAGGCTCACCGCGCTGTCAGTGGCGTAACAACGGCTTGGCACTGGGGCAGTTGCCAAGGGCGCCAGCGTGCGCCAGTTAAAAATGGCGCCGCTAAGTATCTAATTTTTAAATTTTTATTTAAATATCAAGGGCGCTAAAAATAAATTAGCCAAGGGCGTCAGCAACCCAGTTACGCCTCTTCGCGCTGTACAAAAATTTTAGGGTTTTATTTATTTACTTTATTTTGGAAAGGTAATTTTCCTTATTCTCCTTCTAAAATGTGAATATTATTCCATAGCATCTTATTGTTTAAACGTTCTGACTACACCCCGGGTACATACTACTTAAAGAACATAACTATGATTCATACAGTTGCTATCAGCTGGTATTACGATATTTGTACAATTTGTATATGATTTTATCATTTGTCCCTATTTTATTTTCATTTTTCTTTGTTTCATTGGTGTGTGTATGTCTCTCTCTCTCTCTCTCTCTCTGTGTGTGTGGGGGGGGGGAGGGGGCGCCGAACTGAAATGTTGGCACCTTCCTAAAAAAACACAACTTTAATCAGTTAAAGTAACTTTATCAAATCTATAACCAGGTGTGTGAATTTATCAAATCTATAACCAGGTGTGTGAATTTATCAAATCTATAACCAGGTGTGTGAATTTATCAAATCTATAACCAGGTGTGTGAATTTATCAAAACTATAACCAGGTGTGTGAATTTATCAAATCTATAACCAGGTGTGTGAATTTATCAAAACTATAACCAGGTGTGTGAATTTATCAAATCTATAACCAGGTGCGTGAATTTATCAAATCTATAACCAGGTGTGTGAATTTATCAAAACTATAACCAGGTGTGTGAATTTATCAAATCTATAACCAGGTGTGTGAATTTATCAAATCTATAACCAGGTGCGTGAATTTATCAAATCTATAACCAGGTGTGTGAATTTATCAAATCTATAACCAGGTGCGTGAATTTATCAAATCTATAACCAGGTGTGTGAATTTATCAAATCTATAAACAGGTGCGTGAATTTATCAAATCTATAACCAGGTGCGTGAATTTATCAAATCTATAACCAGGTGCGTGAATTTATCAAATCTATAACCAGGTGTGTGAATTTATCAAATCTATAACCAGGTGCGTGAATTTATCAAATCTATAACCAGGTGTGTGAATTTATCAAATCTATAACCAGGTGCGTGAATTTATCAAATCTATAACCACGTGTGTGAATTTATCAAATCTATAACCAGGTGCGTGAATTTATCAAATCTATAACCAGGTGTGTGAATTTATCAAATCTATAACCAGGTGCGTGAATTTATCAAATCTATAACCAGGTGCGTGAATTTATCAAATCTATAACCAGGTGCGTGAATTTATCAAATCTATAACCAGGTGTGTGAATTTATCAAATCTATAACCAGGTGCGTGAATTTATCAAATCTATAACCAGGTGCGTGAATTTATCAAATCTATAACCAGGTGTGTGAATTTATCAAATCTATAACCAGGTGTGTGAATTTATCAAATCTATAACCAGGTGTGTGAATTTATCAAAACTATAACCAGGTGTGTGAATTTATCAAAACTATAACCAGGTGTGTAAATTTATCAAAACTATAACCAGGTGTGTGAATTTATCAAAACTATAACCAGGTGTGTGAATTTATCAAAACTATAACCAGGTGTGTGAATTTATCAAAACTATAACCAGGTGTGTGAATTTATCAAAACTATAACCAGGTGTGTGAATTTATCAAAACTATAACCAGGTGTGTGAATTTATCAAAACTATAACCAGGTGTGTGAATTTATCAAAACTATAACCAGGTGTGTGAATTTATCAAAACTATAACCAGGTGTGTGAATTTATCAAAACTATAACCAGGTGTGTGAATTTATCAAAACTATAACCAGGTGTGTGAATTTATCAAAACTATAACCAGGTGTGTGAATTTATCAAAACTATAACCAGGTGTGTGAATTTATCAAAACTATAACCAGGTGTGTGAATTTATCAAAACTATAACCAGGTGTGTGAATTTATCAAAACTATAACCATGTGTGTGAATTTATCAAAACTATAACCAGGTGTGTGAATTTATCAAAAACTATAACCAGGTGTGTGAATTTATCAAAATTATAACCAGGTGTGTGAATTTATCAAAACTATAACCATGTGTGTGAATTTATCAAAATTATAACCAGGTGTGTGAATTTATCAAAACTATAACCATGTGTGTGAATTTATCAAAACTATAACCAGGTGTGTGAATTTATCAAAAACTATAACCATGTGTGTGAATTTATCAAAACTATAACCATGTGTGTGAATTTATCAAAACTATAACCATGTGTGTGAATTTATCAAAACTATAACCATGTGTATGAATTTATCAAAACTATAACCAGGTGTGTGAATTTATCAAAAACTATAACCAGGTGTGTGAATTTATCAAAACTATAACCAGGTGTGTGAATTTATCAAAAACTATAACCAGGTGTGTGTTTTTATCAAAATTATAACCAGGTGTGTGAATTTATCAAAACTATAACCAGGTGTGTGAATTTATCAAAACTATAACCATGTGTGTGAATTTATCAAAACTATAACCATGTGTGTGAATTTATCAAAACTATAACCATGTGTGTGAATTTATCAAAACTATAACCATGTGTGTGAATTTATCAAAACTATAACCAGGTGTGTGAATTTATCAAAAACTATAACCAGGTGTGTGAATTTATCAAAACTATAACCAGGTGTGTGAATTTATCAAAAACTATAACCAGGTGTGTGTTTTTATCAAAATTATAACCAGGTGTGTGAATTTATCAAAACTATAACCAGGTGTGTGAATTTATCAAAACTATAACCAGGTGTGTGAATTTATCAAAACTATAACCAGGTGTGTGAATTTATCAAAAACTATAACCAGGTGTGTGTTTTTATCAAAATTATAACCAGGTGTGTGAATTTATCAAAACTATAACCAGGTGTGTGAATTTATCAAAACTATAACCAGGTGTGTGAATTTATCAAAACTATAACCAGGTGTGTGAATTTATCAAAACTATAATCAAAATTAGAGGACCAGCACCTTTAGAAAATGAAAAGATAACTTTGTTTTTTTTTTAATATCAACCGGACCGGAAATCAGATCCGCCGGGAATTTTCTCAAAGTACACGGACCTAGAACGGGTGTACAACAACTGGACCCGGCTCAGCCCTTGTTATCACTCCTTATTACAGAGTAGTTCGTCACGCTTATTCGCCCAAACAGTAGGAGTTTGTAAATCGAAAAAAGATCAATAATTGTTTTTTTTTATTTTTCTATTTATTTATTTTTTTATTTGAAAAATGTTTTTTTTTAGTGCGCAAGTGTGCGGGGGCAGTGGGGGGTTGTGTGGAGTTAATGAAACTAAAAACACAAATCAATGATTAATGAAACAAATCTAAACGTTGCCAACTTTGTGGTCATCATCATGCGATGATTGGCCATCTTAAATATTATAGATTTTTAAAACAAATGTTTCCATAAGCGAGAGTAGCGTTATTATTAGAGAAGTCCGCTTCCAAGCAATAAGCTAATTAAAGGCTTGGCAGGCCCCAATGGAATTCATGGATGAAAATAATAATAATGAAGATGGAATCTAACTGGGATTTTATTTAACCTCAAGTTGCCGTCAAATGGGCTCAAAGAAATGTGCGTTTGCGTGTTTGTGTGTGTGTGGGATTGGGGTTCTGGTGAGGGGAACTTTTTGAAATCAAACTGAGGAACCCATTAGTGAAAAAGGGGGGGGGGGAGGGAGCAACATAATACATTTTAATGGGGCAGTTCAGGGACAAGATGGTTACATGCATTAATTTTTTTTTTTTTCAAACGTGTTTTTAGATTTGAAGAAAAAAATTGGTCCTTGCTGTGGTGAAAAGGCGATGTTTTTAGAGTACTGAATGGGAAGCGAGTGAGGTGGGGAAAAGGGTAGGATGTAGATTTTGCGCGGTGGGGTGGTGGGGGTGGGGGGAGGAAGGAGCAGTAATGTGTTGTAATTAAAGTTGTTCGGGGTTTAATGTATTCAATGTTTAGCTTGTCAAGAAAAAAAAGGGGGTGGGGGCGCTGTGCATGCGAGGTTGGTATACGACAGTTCAAGAGGGAGGGTCGCCTTTGCATGCATCCTCGATATAAGACAGTACAAGAGGGACGGTCTCCTTTGCATGCATTCTCGATATAAGACAGTATAAGAGGGAGGGCCGCCTTTGCATGCATGCTTGGTATCTTAATTTAGAAGCAGTTAATTATAAAAGATTCGACACAGAGGAATACGCTGAAACCCTGGACGAGAACCCCCCCCCCCCCCCCCCCCAAAAAAAAAATGGTAATCGAGCGCATCCCTTGGTTATTTTTTGCCTCAACGTTCCCTAATTACTCGACTAAGCGGCCATAATTACTCGACTAAGCGGCCATAAGGGGTTTTGAAGCAGCAAAGTCTTATTGTAAACATATCTTTAAGCTAGATTTTACCGGAGGTCTCATTAGTAATGATTATATTAATTGGTGTAGATTTATTTTTTTTTAAATTTTTTTTTTGGCATCCTTCCGTGAGACATTGGTTTAGTTTTGACAGGGCCAAATCACAAGGCCTGGCATTTTGTTAGGAGAATAAACTTGTTCCCTGTCAGCAGATCCCCTTCTGTCCATGCAGTGGGTGATCCCAGGAGATCATCCAGTGGATGATACAGCTTGACGCCAGGGACGTGACAGGAGCGGCCGGAATTTTCATTGAGTCAAGGTCATACCATATTCGGGACTTCATTTCCGGGTTGTTCTGTGGGGGTTTACTCCCTTAGGGTTTGTTTTTTTTTGGCTGATGAGCTCCCCTCCAAGGTTAACGGTTCCCATACACTCGGGGCGCTGGTGCTGTTTTGTTTTCTTATTCTTTCCCTAGGGTTTTGAACGCCATTCAACAAGTTTTAGTCTTGACCCATTTTAACGGCACATATATTGAGTCAATATCAGACATCATATAACCTTTTATTTCTAAACATTGACGACGTTAAGAAATGATGTAGGGCATTTCAAAATTATGTCCATGTCCTGCAATAAGTCTATATAATAAGTTTGAGAACCACTGAAGAAAGAAAGACCAGTACATCCCCCCGATCACTCCTTTGCAAAATTGTTTCATACTTTTATTTTAGACGAATGCGATTAATATTGCACCAACTAAGTAAATTTAAAAAAAACGTTTACTTAGCGATAACCTACCACCTTAAAGCATTTGTTTGTAACAGCATCCGTATCCATTGCCTGGTCTGTTTGTTTTTAACAGCATCAGTATCCATTGATGGGTCTGTTTGTTTTAACCAGCATCAGTAACCATTGCCGGGTCTGTTTGTTTTAACCAGCATCAGTATCCATTGCCAGGTCTGTTTGTTTTTAACAGCATTAGTTCCATTGCCTGGTCTGTTTGTTTTAACCAGCATCAGTATCCATTGCCGGGTGTTTGTTTTTAACAGCATCAGTATCCATTGATGGGTCTGTTTGTTTTACCAGCATCAGTATCCATTGCCTGGTCTGTTTGTTTCACCAGCATCAGTATCCATTGCCTGGTCTGTTTGTTTTACCAGCATCAGTTTCCATTGCCTGGTCTGTTTGTTTTAACCGGAATCAGTATCCATTGCCTGGTCTGTTTGTTTTACCAGCATCAGTTTCCATTGCCTGGTCTGTTTGTTTTACCAGCATCAATATCCATTGCCTGGTCTGTTTGTTTTAACCAGCATCAGTATTCATTGCCTGGTCTGTTTGTTTCACCAGCATCAGTATCCATTGCATTGGTCTGTTTGTTTTACCAGCATCAGTATCCATTGCCTGGTCTGTTTGTTTTACCAGCATCAGTATCCATTGCCTGGTCTGATTGTTTTACCAGCATCAGTTTCCATTGCCTGGTCTGTTTGTTTTACCAACATCAGTTTCCATTGCCTGGTCTGATTGGTTTACCAGCATCAGTATTCATTGCCGGGTCTGTATGTTTCACCAACATCAGTATCCATAGCCGGGACTGTTTGTTTTAACCAGCATCAGTATTCATTGCCTGGTCTGTTTGTTTCACCAGCATCAGTATCCATAGCCGGGTCTGTTTGTTTTAACCAGCATCAGTATTCATTGCCTGGTCTACTTGTTTCTTTGTTTATTGTTTTATGATACTTACAAACGCATTGCGCTGGGACATCAACAATGAAGGACTTTAAAGAACATACGAAAAAACAAAGAAGCTAAAGACACGCGGTACTGGTGGCGTGCCGTGACTTTATTCTTGGCTCGTAGGAACACGCCGACTCCATCAAAGGGCTTTTGTCGCGTGCTGTGTGGGCGAGGCTTGTCTGTCACACGGAACTTCAAATAACATGTACCAAAAGTCATTATAGGAGTCGCTGATGTGGTTGGTACAGACCTGTTTCCCCTGGGTTAGTGTTAGAATGTGGTGTCGCTGATGTGGTGGGTACAGACCTATTTCCCCTGGGTTAGTGTCAGAATGTGGTGTCGCTGATGTGGTGGGTACAGACCTATTTACCCTGGGTTAGTGTCAGAATGTGGTGTCGCTGATGTGGTGGGTACAGACCTGTTTCCCCTGGGTTAGTGTCAGAATGTGGTGTCGCTGATGTGGTTGGTACAGACCTGTTTCCCCTGGGTTAGTGTTAGAATGTGGTGTCGCTGATGTGGTTGGTACAGACCTATTTCCCCTGGGTTAGTGTTAGAATGTGGTGTCGCTGATGTGGTGGATACAGACCTATTTCCCCTGGGTTAGTGTCAGAATGTGGTGTCGGTCATGTGGTAGGTACAGACCAGTTTCCCCTGGGTTAGTGTCAGAGTAGTTTCAGCTCTAAAGAAACGTAGATTCGAGAACGAAATAGTAGTTTGGTCAATTAGCCGAGGGGGTGGGGGCGCTGGTTTGCAAAAACACCCCAAGTATTTTTTTACATTAAAAATAAACCAAGCAAACTAAAAATCTCCCAAAACGGTCGTAGTGTCGTAGTGTCGTAGTGTCGTAGTGTCGTAGTGTCGTAGTGTCGTATTGTCGTAGTGTCGTAGTGTCGTAGTGTCGTAGTGTCGTAGTGTCGTAGTGTCGTATTGTCGTAGTGTCGTATTGTCGTAGTGTCGTTGTGTCGTAGTGTCGTAGTGTCGTAGTGTCGTAGTGTCATAATCTAATAAAAAAGGAGTGTGTGGTGTGGGGGGAGGGAAATTTTGCGAGTTCTCCCGAGCGCCAAGTATATCAAACATTACAAGACGTCTTGTTAATTGGACATTCAAGACCTGGCTTCCATCGATCTCAAGATCAAGTTTAATCCCATTGTTGTCCGACACGATACATCAAACATACACATGAAACTCATACATCTATACAAAATTTTTATTACATATTTTTTTAAAAAGTGATTGTTCGAAAGTATCCACGAACAACTGTCGGTGACCTAGTTACAATTTCATGGGCGTAATCTCGAAGGTTGTATCGCCACTGTTGTTGATACAAACGTTATTCCACAGTAAATTTGAGTTGATACTTTTCAACAATGTCATTTTGTTATTGTGGGTTTTTGATGTTTAATTTCTTCTATTTCCGTCCGATAAAATATCTCGAAATTGTTATATTCATCCTTACTCACCACACACCACACAACAACTCAGCACACACCACTCACCACACACCACTCACCACACAAGACTCACCACACAACACTCACCACACACCACACACCACACAACACTCACCACTCACCACACACCACTCACCACACACCACACAACACTTACCACACACCACACAACACTCACCACTTACCACATACCACTCACCACACACCACACAACACTCACCACTCACCACACACCACTCACCACTCACCACACACCACACAACACTCACCACACACCACACAACACTCACCACACACCACACAACACTCACCACACACCACACAACACTCACCACACACCACACACCACTCACCACACACCACTCACCACTCACCACTCATTACTCACCACTCACCACAAACACTCACCACACACCACTCATTACTCACCACTCACCACAAACACTCACCACACACCACTCATTACTCACCACTCACCACAAACACTCACCACACACCACTCATTACTCACCACTCACCACAAAAACTCACCACACACCACTCACTACTCACCACTCACCACACACCACTCACTACTCACCACACACCACTCACCACACACTACTCATTACTCACCACTCACCACAAACACTCACCACACATCACTCATTACTCACCACTCACCACAAACACTCACCACACACCACTCACTACTCACCACACACCACTCACCACACACTACTCATTACTCACCACAAACACTCACCACACACCACTCACTACTCACCACTCACCACACACCACTCACTACTCAACACTACATCTCTGAATCAATACTCTCGATATAATTTTGCTTTTAGAGATATTCGTCTCGTGGAGATTGTATACCTACCTATGTTTACAGTCCCTTATTCTCTGTCTCTATCGCATCCTCTCTTACACTAGATTTTTTTTTTCGTTAAAAGTTTTTTGAAACATTAGTTACAGACATTGCGGACTCTAAAGGTTTTGGTGGGCTGAGAACCACGTGTGTGTGTGTGGGGTGTGTGTGTATGGACCGCATTTGTACTTAGTTTTGTATTATTTATTTTGATATTTAAGAACTCCGCAGTTTATCGCTATTTGGTCTCTTTACAAAACGAAGTAAAAAAGCTGTCTAGTACCACACACACACCCACTCCATCATACGATAAGACACTGGTCTCAATATCTGCACTGACACACCCACTCCATCATACGATAAGACACTGGTCTCAATATCTGCACTGACACACCCACTCCATCATACGATATGACACTGGTCTCAATATCTGCACTGACACACCCACTCCATCATACGATATGACACTGGTCTCAATATCTGCACTGACACACCCACTCCATCATACGATATGACACTGGTCTCAATATCTGCACTGACACACCCACTCCATCATACGATATGACACTGGTCTCAATATCTGCACTGACACACCCAACCTAATATGCGATAAGGCACTAATCTCAAAATCTGCATAGAGACACATACGATAAAATACGTATATATACATCGGCACACACACCCACCCCATCATGCATCTTGATTCCCCAAAACTCACGCCATACCATTGTTTCCG
The DNA here is from genome assembly GCA_964017045.1 of Omphiscola glabra. Classification (NCBI taxonomy): domain Eukaryota; kingdom Metazoa; phylum Mollusca; class Gastropoda; family Lymnaeidae; genus Omphiscola; species Omphiscola glabra. The sequence goes on along the minus strand of OZ024803.1, from coordinate 3,914,305 downwards.
TGGGTTTAATAAACGAAAACACTGACATAATGTCATACATTTTACTTATAATTTATGCTGCGTCCTTCCACTATCTTAAACAAGAATGTCATATATTTAAAAAAAAAAAATTATACACAAAAGACTTAACAAACAATTAATATATAAGATAGTTAGATCACTCTCAAATGTTAAATGGTACAGAGTTTCTTTCACAGTTCTAAATGCATCTACCCTAACCCGCTGTTCGTAATGAGACTAGATTTCATTATCAAATGAACCAAAGAAAAACCGGCAGCAACGTTCCAAATTTCGGCGGATGTGACGTCACATTGACTGGCTCTTATCTGAGCTTGTAACATATTGAGATTCTACGACTTTTCTAAAAGAAAACAAATCCCTTCAATTTTTCAGTTATATTTTCAAGATCGTCTCATTTTTATCTCATCTTTCTTTTGAGATTTAATTTAATGAAATCCTAGACTTAAGTAAGCGACAAATAGACGTAGATCGAGTAAAAAAAAAAGTATCCTTGTATTTTTTGTTTGATATCCATTGATTCAAAAAGATGAAACTAATGTGGATCTAATATTTATATAAAACATGACATTGTGTTTTATACCGTAGACCAATAGAAATGGTAATACTGGTTACTGGTGGGTGCGGGGGGGGGGGCATGGGGGAGAGAGAGAGACTGCAATCAGGTTAGCAAAAATGGAAATGAGCGAAAAAAAAAGTATGGGAAAACCTGAAAAAGGGAACGCATCCCAAAAACGAACGTGTCGGCAGCAAGCCTTCACCAGCGAACAAACAAGAGCAAAATCAGATTTATGAGTGCAGTAGTTACAGTAAGAACGTACAGTAAAGCAAGGATTGCATTTTATACTTGGACTCTTTTAAACGCGACAAATGTATTTCCATTTTTAAATTCATCTTTGGAGATTATTTTAGTCAGTTGTAAAGAAAATGTCTAAGGCAATGAACATGTCTTGCGTAATTTCTAAGGTTATGGCAGAGAAATGTCTAGGGTAAATTTAGGGTAATATACATAGTAAAGTCATATAAAAAAACTAGTAATTTTTAGTAAGTAAAGTATAGGCGGTAGTTTAAAAAAAAATCATAGTATAAGTTAATTAAGTGTGGAGATTGTTGGGTAAATGTGTTCTAATTCTATTACGTGTGATGGGAGCATGTGGGGGTAACATGATGTGGTAGCATGTGGTGTAGCATGTGGTAGTAGCATGTAATGGTAGCATGTGGTGGTAGCATCTGATGTAACATGTGGTGGTAGCATGTGATGTAGCATGTGAGTCAGGTAAAGTAATAAGGCTGGTGGACTTTTTTAAAAAACAAAAAAAAGGGGGAACAATTTCATAATTACTGGAGACATTTTCTTTGGAGAGCTGACATACACATGACTTAATCTATCATCGTTAAACTGCACACAGTGAATGTCACACGACTTACTCGTACGCGACTAACATCGGCATATCCATCTAATTTCGCTGTAACAATGTCATTACTGCAGCTAGCCCCTTAGCTATTTACCAGTGATTGCCAAGAATCATGTCGCTTAAGTTAGGCGTATTACAAATAAGGTGTAGTATACAAACGTTAAAGATTTTAGAATAATTTTTGTTTTTGTTTTTGTTTTTTTGTGTGCGACCTCCAAAACTTTAGGCTTAAGCAACCATTGTGAACGGCGAGTCACATAAGTCATGTTAGAGTTTGCGGGGTGATAAGAGGCGGGGGGGGGGGGCGGGACTGTGATATCAGTATATAAACGTGTACTAGCAGTACTAGCAGCGTAATAAGTACTAAATGAACATGTACTAGCAGTACTTGCAGGATAACAAATACTAAATGAACATGTAGTAGCAGTACTTGCAGGATAACAAGTACTAAATGAACATGTAGTAGCAGTACTTGCAGGATAACAAGTACTAAATGAACATGTACTAGCAGTACTTGCAGGATAAAAAGTACTAAATGGACATGTACTAGCAGTAATTGCAGGATAAAAAGTACTAAATGAACATGTACTAGCAGTACTTGCAGGATAAAAAGTACTAAATGAACATGTACTAGCAGTACTTGCAGGATAAAAAGTACTAAATGAACATGTACTAGCAGTACTTGCAGGATAACAAGTACTAAATGAACATGTACTAGCAGTACTTGCAGGATAACAAGTAATAAATAAACATACGTAGTCGGATTATTATAAAAGCTTTATAATTTTAAACAAAATCCCATTGTATTACTTTGAAATTGACGCTAATGGCTGCATGTGTTGGTAAAAATGTCTCAACTGTTTCCTGCTTATATACACAGTTCTATGGATACAAATCTTCATTAGCTATCGACCCTCGATTAACAATATTCTTCTTCTTCGCCATTATTATTTTTTGTATATTACTGTCATTTCAATCAAGAAATATGTTATGCATTATTGACAAAGTATAATATTTTTTCCTGAAACAAATCAATTTTTTTTAAGTAACCGGATAATTCCTATTTTGTTTCGTCATATTATTTTTTTTATAACAGCATTAGTTTTAGCTCGTCTTTATAAAAAGAGAAGGATTCCTCTGCCTGATTTTTAAAAAAAATCATTTCAGAGAAGTTTTGTTTTTTCCAATTAGCAAATGCGCATCTCATCACTAATTCATAACCACTAATTTCGCGGCCATAGGAAGCAATTTTCAAAAGTTGTTTGCGATAAATAGACGCCATTTATTTCCACACTAACGAGGGAAATTTGCGTTCATTAAAGAGTAATGAAAAAGTGGTGCGTGTGGGAACTGAGTGGGGAAGTGTGTGGGGGCGTGAGGGGGGGGGTAGAGTGCGGTGTGCAACACTGCATATAGTTTTACATTATGCACGAAAGTTGTGTAAGTTGTGTACGTTGCGTAGGTTGTGTAAGTTGGGGTGAAATTAGTAGCAGATGTAATAGTCACAAGTTATGTATTTTACATTAAAGGGGCTAAAAGGGGGGGGGGGGGGACTTTTAGCAATTTTTGCTAAAAAAAGCGACACGTAAAAAGTATGGGGGGTGGGGGTGTGGCGTGGCATCTTCTAGCATTGTTCTTAAGAAGACATGTAAGGTTAAACGAAAGTAAAAATCACACTAAAAAAACAACAATTTGAACTAGTTTATATTCTCTAACGTTACGACCAATTTAAAGCATTAGCCATACCACTCAAGTTTGCGCTTTTTAACAGACGTCAGGAGGTCATCGTATTGCCCAATTGCCTGACGAATCCTTTCTTTTATTAGCTCATTGGTGATGTGGTCTCTATAGCAGATGCCAAGAATGCCCCTGTAACATCTCATCTCCATCGCCTTTATTTTCCTTTCAAGTTCTGCTGTTAATGTCCAGGACTCACAGGCATATAAGAAAATGGAGAGGATTAATGAGCGCATCAGCCTGATTTTGGTGCTGGGGGCTATATTTTTGTCGTTCCATATTTTCTTGAGCCTCTTTAGTGCTGTCGTGGTCTGCGCAATCCTGGCCATTAATTCGGGCCTGGAGCCTTGTTCCGATACTATTGCTCCGAGGTATTTGAAGCTGCCAACTGTCTCTAATCTTTACTCTCCGACCTTAATTTCAGTGGTGATGCCACTAGTGCTATTCGTCATCATTTTTGTCTTTTCTGCACTGATTTGCATGCCAAAGGAGGATGAAGTCTTGTCGAGACTCTTTACTAGGTTGGCTAGCTCTTCCTCGCTTCCCGCCAGTCCGTCTATGTCATCCGCAAAACGTAGATTGGTGATCGTTCGGCCACCAATGCTGACTGTCCCTACATGCGTTTCTAGTGCATCTGACATAATTCTCTCTAAGAAGATGTTGAACAGGGTGGGGGAGAGCAAGCAGCCTTGTCGTACTCCAACCGTGGTCTGGAACCATTCTCCGATGTTATTGTTGAAGAAGACTGCACTGGTGGCCTTATCATAGAGGCTTCTTATCATTCTGGTTAAGTTTGTGTTGATGTTGTAGTGCCTCATGGTGGCCCATAAAGCAGCATGCCAAACCCTGTCGAATGCCTTCTTGAAATACTCTTATTACGGAGAACTAAAATTGTTCAAAATGACTTGGGGAAGAGCAGCGTCGGCTTAAGGCACCATTAAGTCTCTTGTGGCTTAAACAACACAACAATTCCTAATGGCCTATGTGTGTGATGGCATCTTCGTTTTTCCTGTTGCCAGTTTTTGGAGCAGAGCTGGTAGGAAATTAGTTAAGAAGCACGGACCTTGAAAATTAGGGAAATTAGGCAACAATCCGTTTCTTAATTTAAAAAAAAAAATTTTTTTGGATGCAGCAATTATTTCTCAGTTTTCTGGAACTGCTCAGAAGAATGATGCCACTTAGTGTGCGTGAGTTAGAACAATGAATAATGGGGAAAAGAATAAAACTCTTCTCTCTGCTTCTTTACTTCTTCCGTTTCTTCCGATTTGTTCTTTCTTTCTTTCTTTATTTCTTTCTTCCTTCCTTCCTTTCTATCATTATCTATCTATCTTTTTATTTGTATATTATATTTTTTTAAACCTTTCTTTCTTCTTTTCGTTTCTTCTTTTTATAATTAAAAAAAAAAATTAAACTTTTTGTTGTTGTTGTAATTCCATTTCTTCCCAAACAGTTATTTCATTTAAACATTTTTAAAGCAATTAATCCAGCAGCTGTAACCAAAGATTAACTGGTAGATTAGTTATGTCCCCTTTAATGACACAGTTCAGTGAAGCGCGGTCCACTCCCGCGCCGTGGCGCCGCCGGTGCACGTCGCCAGCACAGCAGCGACATCCCCGCGCTAAAAGCTGGTGGTCGTAACAACGACAACATCGCGATGACGGGCAGGACTGCAACCTCGGTCGGGATTCTTCTGTCCCTCCTGGTTGAGGGAGGAATCATGAGTGTCTTTATGCCAGTGTCCATAGAAATGCATGTGAAAATTACAGGTAAACAAAGATGTTGACGTCGTCACCATGCAGTGGCGTAGAAAAGGGTGACGGAGGGGCCGGTTCAAGGGTGACATTTTTGGCAAAAAGCAAAGTTTGTGGGTTGTTTTTTGTTTGTTTGTTTTTTTTTTTGAGTGGAAGTAGCAGAACAAAATCTCACAGTGACCTAGCATCATACATAAGTCTAAACATTTTAACCGCTGTGCTGCAGCCTGTAGAAAACAGATCAGAATATTTAGTTTAAGTCATATTAACGAAGCTGTATTTGTCTCTAACATTTTATCTTCGTTAATAACTAATGAGAACAGTGCACACATTTGTACAGCAATTTTATTTGTTGTTGTTTTAATCTCTGGATTAAGACTTTCGAAAATTTTATGAATCGACCAACAGAAGTGATGGTTCCTTGTTTTGAAAAATCTTAATGAAAACGCAATTAATATTCTGAAATTTTAATGACAAGGGCGGACATGATTATTATAATTGTTAATTAAGGATAGCATAGAAGGATAACATAGAAGGATAGCACAGGAGGATAACATAGAAGGATAACATAGAAGGATACCAAATTAAAGTTTCTGACTATCAGTACAATTCAAATAATCTCCTTACCCATAGAACGTCCTCGGAATTTTTTTGCATAAAAATTGCATTCCAGATGTGTCCGAGTCGAGTATTTTCTAAATAGATAAAGTCGCAGAGTAACGGAGCAACAAAGACAGCAGTCGGCGACGTGGTAAAAGTCACTGGAAGCCCGAGGTGGGCGCGGGCTCGAATAACGCATATCCACCCAGTCGGCTGGGGGTGTGTACGCTTGAATAATGCAAAATGCAAGGGAATAATATGTCGAATTCATAGAGATGAAAAGAGCCCGCAGCGGTTTATACTTTGTAATTCTTGGCCAGGTTAGAGCTATCCAATGGGTGGAAAACGAAAAGTCAAGAAGATCTGGCGCTAATATTTCAGTCTGTTTCTGATGAATAGAATGCTGGGTAATAAGGGAGAGACTGCAATCAAGTTAGTACAATGGGTAATAAGTAAAGCAAAGTAAATTTAAACCTGAAAAAAAGGAACACAACAAAACAACGAACGTGTCGGCAGGAAGCCTTCGTCAGCGAACACTCGGACACTACGTCTCAGCTAAGTGCTATATTTTGTATACATTTTATTCTGTTTTTTTTTCGGTTGTTTGTTCACTGACGAAGGCTTCCTGTCGACACGTTTGTTGTTTTGTTGTGTTCCCTTTTTCGGGTTTAACTTTACTTTGTTTTACTTATTACCTAGAACTGAATGCTGATCAGCCGGGTCGGAACCTTTGTGTATTATCACATGTGATATCTATCTTATAAGGACACATACATAGTGGGTGATGTTAAAAGAATAGGACGTACAGAAACGGGACTACTCGGTACAGCTATAGAACTCAACGGATAATTCCATTCATTGGGATTTATAACGGAATCTTAGGTCATCTTATATCAAGACTGGATAGGTCGGATAAAATGATGATAAAATTGCGGCTTGATGACTTCAACTTTTTATTGTCATGTATGTTGTCCAGTTGTAGGATAACATAGAAGGATAACATAGAAGGATAACATAGATGGATAACATTGAAGGATACCTTAGAATTATAACATAGATGGATAGCATTGAAGTATAACATACAAGGATAACACAGTAGGATAACATAGCATAGCTTAGGATAACATAGAAGGATAGCTTTGTATAACATAGAAGGATAACATACAAGGATAAAATAGAAGGATAACAGTGAAGGATAGCATAGAATGATACCAGAGGATAAAGTAGAAGAATAACATAGAAGGATAACATTGAAGGATAGCATAGAAGGATAACATAGAAAGATAACATGGTAGGATATATGAATAGTACAGGTTGATCGAGATTGCATCCGCATGAAGTCTACCAAAATGTTGATTAAATTGTGTTCATGAAAGTATACCGCGTTAAAGTAAACAGCTTTTCAAGACAAACATTCAAAAGCTGCATGCCACATGCCATCTTGACATATAAATCATAACCCTTTTGAACAACTGTCATCTGGAAATATCCATCGTGTCTAAGCATGTTTTCAAAGTGCAAAAAAAACTACGATTGAATTTCTTACATTGAGCAGAAATGAAACATTTGTACTGTCAAGAAACTTTAAGTGCCATGGGCAAACACTACTTTTAAAAAAGCAACTCTGAAAGAGGGGGGGGGGGCGGTGGGCAAGAAAATAATTTGACCATATTCACAAACGGTAAAAGAGCTCTCCTCTCTCTTTCTGCCCGGCAAGAACAAAATGATTTAAACTGACAAGCTGTCAGGGAAATGATTCCGGAATGGAGGGTTGTGTCTGCGGGGGGCTTTCATTGCAGAGTCTTGAAATTGAAAAGTCTGCCTTGAAAAGAGAAGCATGTCGCATTGATTTCTGGTCCCCTTTGTGTGGTTCAGTATGTTTCAAAGCGGTTGTCTTTCTTGCGTTTTTCCTGTCCCTCTATGGCACACTATCATCAAAAGCAGTTGTCTTGCTTTCGTTTGTTCTTTGTAGATTCTTTAAAGTCTGCGACCTTTCTGGCTGTAAACGGGGTCCACGGCCTTCATCTGAAAGGGCAGAAGGTGTCCATGGAAACACATTTTTTAATAACCCCTGATATAAAATGACATCGAAAAACTTAATTTTCCAGAATTTAATAATATTATTAACGAATTTATAAATTGTATTTTTTTTGGTTATATATCTGACTCAGACGATACAAAGTCGTTTCGTAAAGTTTCTTCTACCGTCTATACTATAACGTGAAAACATCTGACCCATAGGTGTAGCGAAAAGCAAGCCACCAACGTTCAAAACATAAATATAAAGAGTATTGCGTAGATTATGTCGATGAAATTAACAATGTATGAAATTATCTTCATTGTTTTTTTAAATACAAAAAGCCGCGATGACGTCATATCATATCCAGTCACATTCCAGAGTGATGTCCAGTCAGATTCCAGAGTGATGTCCAGTCAGATTCCAGAGTGATGTCCCTTCAGATTCCATAGTGATGTCCTGTCAGATTCCAAAGTGATGTCCAGTCAGATTCCAGAGTGATGTCCAGTCAGATTCTAGAGTGATGTCCAGTCACATTCCAGAGTGATGTCCCGTCAGATTCCAGAGTGATGTCCAGTCACATTCCAGAGTGATGTCCTGTCAGATTCCAGAGTGATGTCCTGTCAGATTCCAGAGTGATGTCCCGTCACATTCCAGAGTGATGTCCAGTCACATTCCAGAGTGATGTCCAGTCACATTCCAGAGTGATGTCCAGTCACATTCCAGAGTGATGTCCAGTCACATTACAGAGTGATGTCCTGTCAGATTCCAGAGTGATGTCCGGTCAGATTCCAGAGTGATGTCTTGTCAGATTCCAGAGTGATGTCCAGTCAGATTCCAGAGTGATGTCCAGTCAGATTCCAGAGTGATGTCCTGTCAGATTCCAGAGTGATGTCCTGTCACATTCCAGAGTGATGTCCAGTCAGATTCCAGAGTGATGTCCTGTCAGATTCCAGAGTGATGTCCTGTCAGATTCCAGAGTGATGCCCGGTCAGATTCCAGAGTGATGTCCGGTCAGATTCTAGAGTGATGTCCAGTCAGATTCCAGAGTGATGTCCGGTCAGATTCCAGAGTGATGTCCGGTCAGATTCCAGAGGGATGTCCAGTCAGATTCCAGAGTGATGTCCGGTCAGATTCCAGAGTGATGTCCAGTCAGATTCCAGGGTGATGTCCAGTCAGATTCCACAGTGATGTCTTTTCAGATTCCAGAGTGACGTCCCATCAGATTCCAGAGGGATGTCCAATGTTCGCGGACGCCGCGCAGCAGTTTTCAGTATCTGCACAGCAAATTGTTATTAAAAATTAATTCGAACAGATACGGTGCTCTCTGCTGGTTTTTTTATAAAAGATTCATCCATTTGTTAATTTTGATTCAGATTATATTTGTGTCTTCGACTTTTTACGTAGAACTATTGATTTACATACTTACCGATAGATAGCGGATCAAACTAGCCTCGTTCTGAACCACGTCCCACATTCATGTACATTTCGCGCAGTGAATGTTTATAAAATAAATTAACCGCATATCTCTAGTTTATTATATATGTAGTAGTTAATTATTGTTAATAATGTCTTAACCGTTATGTCTTAACGTCAGTTAAGTGAACTGTCAGCGTCATCGTGAGCTAAGAAAAGGTGTAGATCAAATTTTTAAACTGAATGGCTCAATGAATTTGTGCATGGAGCACTACCAGATTCATCGTCAGAGCGGCCTGTCAAGCTGGGTGATATGTTTAAATATCGTGAAATTGGTTGTCTGTGAAATGTGTTTCAAAAAGGGAAAAGGTGGGAGGCTTGGAAGCTGGATTATCTTAAACTACTTATCAAGCAAAGAATACACACTGACTTCGTTCTATACAGTCAGGAGGTGTACCGCGAATGCTTACAGAAAGTGTCGCTGATCGCGACATGAGACAAGAATCAGCACAACTTAAAAGTGCTGAAGAAGACCAGGTTAAAATGTTGATTGACAACTTCCTCTTGGCTGTCAGTCAACATGAACACAGCTATGAATGCGGTTTATTACTTGCACAGCCATAATATGGCTAAGTATGCCCCAGTCCATGATAGCTGCCACAGTAAGAATTATGCTTTTGAGTATGTTGATTCTATCGACTATGTATATCGATGCTACAGTTAGCTAGCTTGGCAATGCAAAATTCCACACATTTACAGTAGATGAGAGCACTGACATCACTGATACAAATTTTAATCCTGTACGCAAAGTTTCAGCTATATCCCGGTAATGTTTACAAGACAGTGTTTATTGGAATTTTGTCTCTGTCGGCATGTGACAGTAAATCTGTGGAGTCCAGAGTGATGTCTTGTCAGATTCCAGAGTGATGTCTAGTCAGATTCCAGAGTGATGTCCTGTCAGAATACAGATTGATGTCTAATTTCAAAGCACTACTTGGTCCGTAACGTTGAACTGTTTTCAATCTGTGTAGAGCTGGTTACCAAGGGTTAATACATCTTGTGGGCGATTTTTTATGTTGTTGGCTTATTTCCGATAATATAGTTGAAGCACAATTCATAGTTGAAGCACACCTCATAGTTGAAGCGCAATTCATAGTTGAAGCACACCTCATAGTTGAAGCGCAATTCATAGTTGAAGCACACCTCATAGTTGAAGCACAATTCATAGTTGAAGCACACCTCATAGTTGAAGCGCAATTCATAGTTGAAGCACACCTCATAGTTGAAGCGCAATTCATAGTTGAAGCACACCTCATAGTTGAAGCACAATTCATAGTTGAAGCACACCTCATAGTTGAAGCGCGCCTCATTTTCCGACTCAGTTTTACCAACTGTTGTAACTATCAAACATAACATTAGTCTTGATTCGTGAAAAACAACTTCGCCGTTACATAAATGAAGGACTGTGTTCAAAGCTGTGTGAAGGAATAAGTGGGGCAAGATTATGTGGAAGCTTAGAATCTTAAGACAGGACAATAAGATAAGAACGTTTTCAGCTAAGGGCATTTATCAGCAGGCAGGACAAAGGAAAATGTCCCAATAAATAGAACCTACTTAAAAACGAGTTCTTATCTTATTATCCTTTCTCATATACCCTTACGTAAAGTTACGCCTCCAAAGAATACAGTAAGACGTGACTAGCACCGGTCTACACGGCCTACTGGATAGAGTTCTCATATCCCTGATCAACTTTACTCCAAAAAAGTATGAGGTTTGACTTCATTGGGGAAAAAAATATGTTCTTGGGGAGGTCTAACATACTGAAATTATTTCCTAGATTAGATTTTGGTTTAGGTCCGAAAAAATAATCAGATGTCACTGTCGAAGCATAGGGTTTCAGAAGACAATATCAGGTGGGGAAAGACCAGACCAGAAGATAAATCATGTTGGTCCGACAGTTTTTAACTCTGCCTCCGACCGATTTCCGTGATTCAATATTATAACAATGGAATTCTTTCACGATGGCAAGATTTTAGTATTTTCAAAAAATTGGTTAAAATTTTTCCGACTCCTGTCAAAAACATTTGACTTGGAACCCGTTGCTTTCGTTTAAAGATTAAACGATATATATATGTATACATATATTCAGATGAGATTCTTTTAAAATCCTATCTGAACTTGGCATCCCATGATCAGGTATGAGAAGGTCAAATATCCTTCCTGTTACATAGCTATACAGTTTAAACTATTATGAAACAGTAACCATATGAAGACATCGCTTATCTTTTGGTTAACTTTAATACCTCAACATTCTGATAACTCTATTACACAACCTTTCTGTTGACCCCAATACGTAACATGTGTCTTAACCCCAATACGTAACCTGTGTCTTAACCCCAATACGTAACCTTATCTTAACCCCAATACGTAACATGTGTCTTAAACCCAATACGTAACCTCTGTCTTAACCCCAATAACTAAACTTTGATTTACTGAACTTTTGTTTCCCCGTTCATCCGTGGGGGATTCCCCAGACAACCGGAACAGGAATTGAGTCATCTCCCCTGGGGATTTCAAAACTTTGAGATGAAAGGACATTTTTCAAATTGCTTAGTATGACAGAGCTAACAAATGTCTGAAACGGATTCGTGTTGACCGAATGTTTAACATTCATTTTCGACACAGACAATGTTTGCAGACAATATTGACAGACAATATTACCATACAGCATAGTTTGATTCAGCGCCGTGTATAAAATGTTTACCTTTGCTATACATTTCTCTCAAATCAATTTCAATCAATGTTTGTGGTAATGTAATTTTTTGTGGCAATCATACGGTTGAGGTTTCGACGATGGTGTCAAAGGACCGAGTTGTAGGTAATAATTTACGATGTCTTTTAAGTTAAATATATTGCATAGCACCAATGTCTTTCTCAGGAAAATGTATGGTTATGGGATAGACAAACCAAGAGATATATCAATTGTGCAAAGGCCCACACATAGTACCAACAATAAAAAAATTATTCAGACTGAGCTAAACAGGACACACTGCCTGGATGCCGGATTGTAGAGCAGCAAAAGTGATCTACCGGCAGAAACCTAGGGACAGGCAGTGCACCGGTCGACCAGGACTGAGATGGCTCGACGATGTAGACAACGACTTACGCCAGCTGGGGGCTCCCACATGGAGGCGGAAAGCCACGGATCGATCCGAACAGAAGGATGTGTGGCGGCAGGCCAGGGCGCTATATGGGCTGTAGCGCCACTGATGATGATGATGCCTTTATCTTTCTGTACAACTACAAACTAAAATGTAATATATTGGAAGATCAGCCGATGGCTTACGATTCAATCAAAGTCACTAAGAATCGTCAGCATCCTTTAAAAAAAATCTATGTTGATTTTGTCTCCATGTTATTTTTGAAAGATTATGCCTTATTTGCGATCAATGACACTTCATTGCGTTTATGATTCATTTAGTTCGTAAATCATTAAGTCTGAAATGAGATCCTGAAACTATGTGTTGTAACTTAATAAACACTATTAAATGGATCCGCTTCTTTATCCCCGCCCCCAACCAACCCGCCATCCCCCTCCCTCAACCAACCCGCCACCCCCCAACCAACCCGCCACCCCCCAACCAACCCGCCACCCCCCTCCCTCAACCAACCCGCCACCCCCCTCCCTCAACCAACCCGCCACCCCCCCAACCAACCCGCCACCCCCATCCAACCCGCCACCCCCATCCAACCCGCCACCCTCCTCCCTCAACCAACCCGCCACCCCCCCCAACCAACCCGCCACCCCCAACCAACCCGCCACCCCCTCCCTCAACCAACCCGCCACCCCCCTCCCTCAACCAACCCGCCACCCCCCTCCCTCAACCAACCCGCCACCCCCCCAACCAACCCGCCACCCCCAACCAACCCGCCACCCTCCTCCCTCAACCAACCCGCCACCCCTCCAACCAACCCGCCACCCCCCAACCAACCCGCCACCCCCCCAACCAACCCGCCGCCACCCCTCCCTCAACCAACCCGCCACCATCCGGCCTGCAGTTCCGCTTCAGCCAGGCGTCATGTCTTTCCGACAGAAAAACGTTCGAAAGATTTTGTCCGTCCATGCGTTGCGTTGTGGACCTTGAAATGTGACCGTCGCCGTAATTAAAAACGTACGATGATAGCTTGTAACACCGACGTCGTAACTGAAAACGTACGATGATGGCTTGTAACACTGGCGTCGTAATTAAAAACGTACGATGATGGCTTGTAACACGGCGTCGTAAGCTTAACACTGTTAGAAGTCAAATAGTGACATCGACAATGTTGAAAACAGGACACGGTGAAACTCCAATCTCATAAGACAAAACGAATTCTTGTGGCGTCTCCAAAAATTACCGTTCATCACTCGGGAAAATGTCTACGGGAAAATCCGATTACAGATAATCTCTCTCATCATCTCACAATAATATGGTATTACCCTTCCACACGTTGTCAATCTCTTCGCTGTTTTCTGGGGTAAGTATGTGTGTGTGGGGTGAGGGGGTCGGGGGCTGTGACAGTGAGTGAGCTCATTGCTCCCTCCTTCACCCCCCCCCATCTCAACTCCCTGACTGTCCAATACTTTCCCGTTACTTGTATATGTCATCGCCCCAATGAAATGTTTCATCTGGACTGGTCGTTGTTTTACCCTCTTAGCTTAAACCACCCAGTTTGTGTGATCAGTGTCTGGGGTCAGTCCGTGTAGTCGGTGCATGTGTTTTAGTGAGTGTGACTAGTGTGTGTGGTCAGTGTGTGGTCAGTGTGTGGTCAGTGTGTGGTCAGTGTGTGGTCAGTGTGTGGTCAGTGTGTGTGTGATCCCCCCGCCACTGCTAGGAAACACAATAAAACGTACTGCTATTTTCCTCTAAAAGGACAAAAACCAAAGTTTCTCTTTATTGTTAAGCTCCCTACTTAAAATGTCTTTCATGTGTGATCCAGCAGTGGCGGATATCATACAATTTGATAAGGGGGCAAATCTAATTTATTGAAAGGGCGGGAAAAAATGCGGGGGGGGGGATTAGGATAGTTAAAAAAATGTTTTTCTGTCTGTTAAATTTTTGGTTTGGTTTTTTTAATAGAAAGGGGGCCTATTGCCCATTGCCTTTGGTCTCATATCCAAAGGGATCCCTTATCAAATGCCACATATAGACGGATCTCATATCCAGTGACATATATGCAGAGGTCACATATCCATGGATCATATATCCAATGACCTCATATCCAGCACAACATATGCAGAGGTCACATATCCAGGGGTCTTATATACAGGGCCTCACATCAACACATCAAACTGAACTGGGCGTCATCCCCACCTTCCCGTAATTCCTCCTGATGTGATTGAAGCCAACCACATTTGCGATAACAATCAGAGCCATGCAGCACCGCTTCCTGCGAGTAAGTGACGCGGCATTTGATTGGTCGTAACCTGTTTGCAGTACAAAGTTCCCCCGCAGTCAACTTTATGAAGACGAAGTGGTCGCTACGTACACACTAAACAGTGAAGCGAGAAGATTAGATTTGGCCGTGGTTTCCGGGAAAAAAAAGGGGGGGGGGGGAGACGCGGGAAAGAAGCAACGTATATGTGGGTCAATTGACCGAACAAAAATTAGGTTTTACCGTAGCCGGTGATGGTCTGAGATAAGAGGAATGAAAGCTTGGGGATGAGGGGGGGGGGAGAACGATGATATGTGTTGATATGGTGAGTGATGCAGAGTGTGTTGATGTGGCTAGTGATGCAGAGTGTGTTGATATGGTGAGTGATGCACAGTGTGTTGATGTGGTGAGTGATTCTGAGTGTGTTGATGTGGCTAGTGATGCAACGTGTTTAGATATTGTGAGTGATGCAGAGTGTGTCGATGTGGTGAGTGGTGCTGAGTGTGTTGATAGGGTGAATGATGCAGAGTGTGTTGATGTGGTTAGTGATGCAGAGTGTGTTGATATGGTGAGTGATGCAGAGTGTGTTGATATGGTGAATGATGCAGAGTGTGTTGATGTGGTTAGTGATGCAGAGTGTGTTGATATGGTGAGTGATACAGAGTGTGTTGATATGGTGAGTGATGCACAGTGTGTTGATATGGTGAGTGATGCAGAGTGTGTCGAGTGATGCTGGGTGTGTTGACGTGGGGAGCGATGCAGAGTTGTCAAAATGAAGACATCGTGAAATATTCAACTTGGAGAAATCAAGAGCCGCGTGTGTTTTCATTCACCACACATCGAGTTTCCTAAACATTATTATACGGTACGGTGAAAACAAAAACAAAAAATTGTCAGGAAGAAAAAATCCTTAACTAATTAAGAAAACTATTTAAAAAAGCAATGCTTACAAAATTACCAAAAATTTAGCCAAACAATTTTTGAAAAAAATATTCTCATTACATAGATTATGGAAACATGAAAAAAATATTCTCATTACATAGATTATGGAAACATGAAAAAAAGAAAGTTAAAAACACCCCAATATATACAATTCCCCCACCCCCCCCCCCCCCATTTCTTTCTAGAAAAAGCGCCCTGTAAAGGGTGTTGTAAATGGCTTTGCTTAAAAGGAAAAAAACAACATTAATTGGACACTGACTTTGTTTCATTTCCTTCAGGCTACGTAAACGAAAACGCGCGCACACACACACACACATACACAATATCAATAATACATAACTTCCTTTGGCAAAATGAAGTAGCAATCCAATCTGATATGATTTATTTTTTTTCCTTCGAACTTGAAACACGATGATCGTCTTGCCCGCCTCCTTGCCGGTTCCTTCTCCTCACCCTCTCGTCACAGTCCAAGGGCCCCGGGGGCCCCCCCGTGTCTCGTTTGACTCCTGACAGCCACACTTTAATGAAAAACCTGATGAAACGCTTTCTTGAAAGGGGGGAAAAAAATCTTTGTGGTGACAAGGACTCCATTAAATTTTTCCCGTGCTGACCTCGAGGGCCGAGTGACGAGTGGAAAGTCTCGGGAGACGTGATTATGCGAGACAATACGGATTTTAAAAATATAAATAAAAAAAGACTGTATTTGAAGTGTAAGAACTGTTCGTTTTCATTTATTCAGTCAAATATTTTCAGCTTTAACAAAATAGTTTTCCCTACAAACGTCTAAAATGTAATATAGAAATGAATCTATAAATAAAAGCATCGATATTCAATACCTATATTAGATTTTTTTTTAAATAAATTAGAAATTGTGGTGGAAAAGAGACTGATTTAAATATCATAACAGATAGCAAAAAAAATTATTTCAAATTATTGACTAGGTGGTATAATTAGGTGTTTTTTTTAAAAATCATTCTTAAATGACGAACAAAGCTACGCTGCTATTATGTTGTGCAGGGGACATCATGAGGACGGGCTACATCGCCCTGAGAGAGGGCTACCCCGTCACGAGCTACCCCGTCATGAGCGAGGGCTTCCCTGTCATAAGAGAATTTTATCTCTTAATTTAATCTATTGTCTCGTTTCACAACAGTCCATAATAAAGGACGATACCAAAGTTTCAAAACAATAACAATTAGAACGATACACAAAGTCAGGGCTAATTACAATTAATAAGTTTTTAATGTGTGAATTTAATGAATTACAAATGTAAAAGAATGTGATTAAAATTATTACCTTACAGTATGACTGGTACAAGTACTGTATGTGAAAATACAATGAACACAATTGGTGCAATGAAAGAAAAACTACACACAACAAAGCACTGTCTAGTATTAAATAATGACACACTGCACGTCTCGTGATAAATGAAAGGAAAAATCTCTCTCGTCATTCATCTTATCTCTTTTATACCCTGTCTGTTCCAGATGATTATTCTCGAAATGGAATACGCAGTCTTACAGCTTCCCGAATTCTCGAGATCATTCTATCATATTCGACTGGAACGGACAATAATAAGCTAAAATGTAAACAAAGTGACATTTTTCTAACCACCCTCAAAACGGCTTCGACTGTACGAGGTCATGCACGTGGAATGCGGGTTAAGCGTGTATCAAAACACGTCATCCTTCATAACAACCGTCATAAGAGAAGGCTACCCCGTCATGAGAGAGGGCTACCCAGTCATGAGAGAGGGCTACCCCGTCATGAGAGAGGGCTAACCCGTCATGAGAGAGGGCCAACCAGTCATGAGAGAGGGCTAGCCCGTCATGAGAGAGGGCTACCCCGCCATTAGAGAGGGCTACCCCGTCATGAAAAAGGGCTACCCGTCATAAGAGAGGGCTCATCCGTCAGGAGATAGGGCTAACCC
The DNA here is from genome assembly GCA_964017045.1 of Omphiscola glabra. Classification (NCBI taxonomy): domain Eukaryota; kingdom Metazoa; phylum Mollusca; class Gastropoda; family Lymnaeidae; genus Omphiscola; species Omphiscola glabra. Next base: position 3,897,064 of record OZ024803.1, on the reverse strand, counting down.
ATCATGAGAGAGAAAGCTAACCCGTCATGAGGACGGACTCCCCATCAGGAGAGAAGGCTACCCCAACGTAAGGGTGGGTTAACCCCGTCACGAGAGAAGGCTACCCCGTCATGACTGAGGCCTGCCATGATTCAAAGCGAGTCTTCTTAAAAAAAGTTTGATGAGAATTCAAGTACAAAAGTTACTGCAACAGCATGACAGGAAAGATGGTCGGTGTGGTGGGGGTAAGGATGTCATCAAAGAACTGGTCACATCCAGAAAATGCTATCATCACTAAGAATAATTCACTAGGCTGTATGTGTGGCTGTTTGTGTGGCTGTATGTGTGGCTGTAACGCTATATTTTAGCGGGGCTTTCAAAGGAGGTAAAAAATGATGAATAGCGTCACTTTTAGTTTCAAAATCCCATTTCTGGGATATTATTCAAAGTTTTATATCTGTCAGCCACCAACATACCATTGAAAAAAATAGATACTTCTCTGATTCTTGAAGAGTTTCTCCGATGCATTCATGAAAATTGGCAAAAATGGTCAGACCGCCGGAATATCAACCAACCACTTGAATATTCCGTCTTAGCAGCCGCAGAAGCGGAAATCTGTGTGTGAATTTGATCGGAGCGTCCGGCCCCAAAGCCCTATGTTTGTTTAAGTTAATCTCATAACATGTTATGAATAATTATGGGTTTTTGTCGTAGTCTCTTTCTACCCCCCCCCCCCCTCACACACCACCCGCCTTTGTGGTCCATTAATCTGACCAGACGCAGGCGTAGAGTTTGTTCTTAGAAAGTTCGATGGTTGGCAAGTTTGCAATGAGACACAGACATCATTGACGGAAACCCCCCCCCCCCCCAAAAAAAAGGGAGAGGTTTTGGAGGGGGGGAAGGAGGGTGGATAAGGTCGTAAGAGAGTTGGGCAAGGGGGTGTAAGGATCGATTGTAGGTGGCGTGACCTTGGACTGTATGATCAGACAGTCTCGTCTTGCCCGTTAGTGCTAGAAGAAAGAAGCCCGAAAAAAAAGGCTCACCGTGGCATTTATTATTGAGCAGGTTGACCTTTCCGTGGTGTGTGCATGATATTCTTGTGTATAAAACCGGAAGCTGTCAGCATCAAAGTTTGATCAAAGTGAAGCACAGCCGATAACACCGGAGAAGCTGGTGATAAGGTGGGAAATTATTCATAGACTCTCTTTGAACTAGTTGAAATGCAGTGCTGTATCACCCGCCCCACCCCGAAACCCCATCCCACTTACCCACAAGCCCTTGTTTTTAAAAGCCCAAGGTGGAGATTGATTTTTTTTCTTCACTTTTTGTTTAATGGGTGGGGGTGGGGAGCATATAAAATTACTTAACAATAAAAACAAGCAAAACATGGGGGGGGGGGGGGCTGCTAAGGATTTTTCATGTCATTGAATACAATCAAACTGACCGAGAGGTTGAAGGGTGGGGTTGGGTTTTACAGTTTCCTAAAAACGTGAAAACTTGATTTGGGCCCAAACAAGTCTGAACTATTTGTGAAGAGACTTTCTCTTTACCGACCACAAAAATGTACTGTCTTTGATCTCATCTCTTAGCCAGAATGTACTGGTTTTGATCTAATCTCTTAACAAGAATGTACTGTCTTTGATCTAATCTCTTACCAAGAATGTACTGTCTTTGATCTAATCTCTTAACAAGAATGTACTGTCTTTGATCTAATCTCTTAACAAGAATGTACTGTCTTTGATCTAATCTCTTAACAAGAATGTACTGTCTTTGATCTAATCTCTTACCAAGAATGTACTGTCTTTGATCTAATCTCTTACCAAGAAGGTACTGTCTTTGATCTAATCTCTTACCAAGAATGTACTGTCTTTGATCTAATCTCTTACCAAGAAGGTACTGTCTTTGATCTAATCTCTTACCAAGAATGTACTGTCTTTGATCTAATCCCTTACCAAGAATGTACTGTCTTTGATCTAATCTCTTACCAAGAATGTACTGTCTTTGATCTAATCTTTACCAGGAATGTACTGTCTTTGATCTAATCTCTTACCAAGAATGTACTGTATTTGATCTAATCTCTTACCAAGAATGTATTGTCTTTGATCTAATCCATTACCAAGAATGTACTGTATTTGATCTAATCTCTTACCAAGAATGTACTGTCTTTGATCTAATCCCTTACCAAGAACGTACTGTCTTTGATCTAATCTCTTACCAAGAATGTACTGTCTTTGATCTAATCCCTTACCAAGAACGTACTGTCTTTGATCTAATCTCTTACCAAGAATGTACTGTCTTTGATATAATCTCTTACCAAGAACGTACTGTCTTTGATCTAATCTCTTACCAAGAATGTACTGTCTTTGATCTAATCTCTTACCAAGAATGTACTGTCTTTGATCTAATCTCTTACCAAGAACGTAACGCTGAAATGATAATTACATAAATGACGAACTGCAATTACAACTACTTAGAAGAGTGTGGAAGTCGACAGTGCCGTCAAATTTTTAAGCCAACAAGAAACCTATAATTTTTTATACAGCCCTCGGTCTATTTCCATCTTCGCGAGACCGTGACAATTTTTAAAATATATTTCCTCGCCACGAGTGGCTGATGAATCCGATCTTTGAGTATCAGTCTTTTCAGGCTCGTCACATTGTTAAACGTTTAGAGATGCTGTTCTTTCAGCTGTACTCTCAGCTGTTCTTTTGCTGTTCTTTTAGCTGTTCTTTTGCTGTTCTTTTAGTAAGGTTTGCGTTTCGCACTCCCTTCTCACTGTGTCTAACTGCCGTCAGCAGGCCGCAACGCAACGGTCTTCAATGCCCCACCATTCCCTTGTGTTGTACCACCATTCCCTTGTGTTGCACCACCATTCCCTTGTGTTGTACCACCATTCCCTTGTGTTGTACCACCATTCCCTTGTGTTGTACCACCATTCACGTGTGTTGCCCCACCATTCCCTTGTGTTTCCCCACCATTCCCTTGTGTTGCACCACCATTCCCTTGTGTTGCATCACCATTCCCTTGTGTTGCACTACCATTCCCTTGTGTTGCCCCACCATTCCCTCGTGTTGCCCCACCATTCTCGTGTGTTTCTACTGTAAATCTTTCTTGCAAACACCTTTGTAACGCAGACCACACCATGTTGTTGGTCTTGCCTCATTTATGACCATTTCCTTGCGCAGTAATTTTTGGGGCATGCGACCAGAGTCTTCACACTGCCCTAACCATCAAAGGGCATCTCTCAAAGTGTAGAGTTCAGATAATGCTGGACACATTTCTCGGCCAAGAACATTTATCATTGTGGCTCTCCTAAGTAGCCGCTGCTACCCCGCAGGTACAAAAATGTACTATATACAAATGCCTTGTGTACATCAAAGTAGTCGTTGCTCCCCCGTCCGTACATAAATGTACTGAGTACACATGCCACATGTACATGTCGTTTGATCTTCTCTATGAGGTTAATATTTTCATTTCTTAGACACTCAAAAAAAAACATAAAAAAAACAAAGAGTTATAGCACACTATCCACCATAGTAATATATGGAGTGCGCTCTTTTGAAGCGGTAGCGCCAAAGTTATGGAATAGTTTACCTCCATCTTTGAGGAGCATTGAAAAGGACAGAAAATCGTTTAGGAAACATTTAAAGACTTTTCTGTTTAATAGATTTGATGACACCAGAGCGCAGTGGGCATGCTAAAGTAGCATGGATACCAGCGCTATAGAAGTATCCAATCAATCAATCAATCTCACAGTATCCACCATAGTATTGCAGCATCGCACAGTATCCACCATAATAATGTAGCAGTGCACAGTATCCACTATAGTAATGTAGCATCGCACAGTATCCACAATGATAATGTAGCATAGCACAGTATCCACCTTGGTAATGTAGCATCGCACAGTATCCACCATGGTAATGTAGCATCGCACAGTATCCACAATGATAATGTAGCATAGCACAGTATCCACCTTGGTAATGTAGCATCGAAACATTTTTTTAAAAAGAGATACTCAATCATCCCCTTTAATTACTATTTTTATACATGCCGTACTTATTATTTTTAATGAAACTTTGCATGTAATCTCTGCATTACTCTTTTTTTGTCAAAGCCTGTGCATTTTATGACATTGTCTCCTAGAGGTGTTATCGTTTCTTAAAAAAATAGCAAACAGAAAGCGGGAGAAAAAAATGTTCATCCATATCTTGTTTCTAAGTGGTGTCACCATAAATCTAATTTCTTCCGTAAAAAAAATGGTCAATGTTTTCTTGGGTTTTTTAAAAAGTATTATTTTCTTTCCGTGATTGGTTTCTTTGGCCCTGCTCGTCCCGCTTGGCCCTTGTTGCTCTCGGCAGTGGCTTGGTTAATCAGCGGATGATTAACGATGATGTCACATGCTTAATGAGACAGGAGGCTGTGGAAACAAAGAATAATACAGCACTTGTCACGACTCGTCATGACATTGTCTATCGTCTCAATGTCACATTTGGCCCACGGGGAAAAAAGAGATTCTTCCCAGTGGCGTTTTTTCTAACGATTGTCATCCTACATACCACATACCACATACCCTTCTTCCCCTCACCTCTTCGTACACCTTTCAGCCTCTCATCCCCTCGTCATCCCTTCACAGCAACCTTCTCCAGATCTCAGCTGATCTTCACCTTCCCCTCCTCTTCAAACCCTTATCCTTTTTTCCCTTCAACTTATTCTTCTCTCCTCCTCTCGGCCTAATCTATCCTCCTCCCCACAGACTTTTCTACCCTCATCCTCGCAGCCCGTTCTCCCCTCCGCCGTCCCTTCTCCTCTCCTCCTTCCGTCTCACCCTTAGCCATTCTTACCCTTTTTCCCATTCTTATCCTCCTCATTCTCCCTTACTTCTCTTCCCTTTCCTCCCTCCTACTCATTTTCTCTCCCTCTCTACTGCAGTATTTAACAGTAAGAGTAGAAATACACTGGGTCCGGTTTCACTGGCATCCAAGACTGGCAGCCGTGACGGTCATTCAGTAGAAAAATGCGCCTGACATTGTGGTTACATTACAACCGATCGCATCCGAATCATTGTTCACCATAACAACGGCCGTGGTGATCTTCTATGATTATTGTTAAACAATTGTCACACCTGATTCATGGTCGCAAACTAAGCAAAGAAAATGTTAATGACTATTTCTCCTAAATATATAAAGTATAAAATGTAGCTATAAATACAATATTGAAAGTTTATGCGATAAAATTATGAAAAAAAACCCACTCCAGTCGAGCAGCCATTTATTTGCTTTCGAAACATCAATCAGACAATTTTGCAGGAAAGGACAAAACGTTTTTATTTCGCCAGGCGCTCGGTGTTACATCTCCGTGAAGCACCGACTGTCACCGGTGTCGCCTGAGCAAATGTAGCCAAGTTCACTTTGTTATTGCATTTTTTTTGTTTTTTTTATACCGAATCCGGTCTCGTTCGTCAGTCTTGAAATTCGGTGAAATACGTAGGCGATGCGTTTCCACCCTTAATGTCATCATCTGTTGTCTGTGGTCGGAGTCTCCTAACTAAACTGGACCCAATATCTCAAAGATCGTACACAATCCTCTGTAATGATGGGTTGGACTTTCTTCAAATGAGACACCACTTTCAAAGGGTTGGACTTTCTTCAAATGAGACATCACTTTCAATATCCATATTCTAGCTGCCCCACCCCAGCCTTGTTGTGTGTATGCAATTGTGTGTGTATTCATGTATGCGTGTATGTAATCGTGTGTTTGTGTGTGTAATCATATAACATTATATGCATCCATGCAATTTTGTATGTATGCACGGAATTGTACGTGTATCCATTTAATAATGTCTACATTCAAGTATTCATGTACTCGTGTCTGTATTCATGTACTCGTGTCTGTATTCATGTACTCGTGTCTGTATTCATGTACTCGTGTCTGTATTCATGTACCCGTGTATGTTCGTGTGTTGTCTGCCCCCTGGACCCGTCCAAGTAAACAGACATCTACTGTGATCTTTCCTTCATTTGAAAAGTAAAGTGTCTCCTCTAAGAAATAATCTCTAGAATAAAGTGTCTCATCCAAAACATTATGTCTAAAAATATGTCCTCCAAGAAAATATTCTCTATAAGGGTCTTCTCCAAGACACAATCTCTAAAAGTGTCTCCTCCATGACATAATCTCTAAAAGTACCTCCTCCAAGATATAATCTCTAAAAGTGCCTCATCCAAGACATAATCTCTAAAAGTGCCTCCTCCAAGACATAATCTCTAAAAGTGCCCCATCAAAGACATACTCTCTAAAGGTGCCTCATCCAAGAAATAATCTCTAATAGTGCCTCATCCAAGACATAATCTCTAAAAGTGCCTCAGCCAAGACGTAATTTCCAAAAGTGCTTCATCCAAGACATAATCTCTAAAAGTGCCTCATCCAAAACATAATCTCTAAAAGTGCCTCCTCCAAGACATAATCTCTAAAAGTGCCTCCTCCAAGACATAATCTCTAAAAGTGCCCCATCAAAGACATAATCTCTAAAAGTGCCTCCTCCATGACATAATCTCTAAAAGTGCCTCCTCCAAGACATAATCTCTAAAAGTGCCTCCTCCAAGACATAATCTCTAAAAGTGCCTCCTCAAAGACATAATCTCTAAAAGTGCCCCATCCAAGACATAATCTCTAAAAGTGCCCCATCCAAGACATAATCTCTAAAGACCTTAATCTGGATGAAACATACCCTCACCTAGTTTCTATGATAGAAAAATCTGCAGAAACCAAAAAAACAAAAGAAAAACTCTCAACCCTTTCTCAAGAATCCCCACCCCACACCCCCCCACACCCCTCCCCCCCCTTTAACGAGTGCACTCGATCCGCATGCATTAAAGTAAAAGCTCCACTGTGACTCGTGCAGATAGCCCCCCCCCCTCTCAAACCTATTCCCCCCCCCAGCACCCCCCTCCCCACGGGCGCGTCATTCCATCTCAGGGACGAGTTAATACACAAAGACCCGGATAATAGCAAGGGAAGGAACCCCCCTTTTTTTCCTCAGCAGACGCAGAGACGTTGGGTATTCCAGGCAGGTCTGCGGAGTTGAAATTTTTATTTTTAAAATCTCAAAAGCCGACTCCAGCTCCACAAGGCACTGAATGAAAGTGAAATACTTGAGCTCCAGCTTCACATGGCACTTAAGCTCCCAATTATGATATAACTAAAGCATTTTTATTACCGTTCTCTTTTAGTGTGTGTGTGTGTGTGTGCGTGTGTGCATGTGTGTTTGTGTGCATGTGTGTTTGTGTGCATGTGTGTTTGTGTGTATATGTGTGTGTGATAGAGAGAGACAGAGAGAGAGTGAGGAGGGGAGGGAAAGGCAAGGAAGAAGAGAGAGAAGGGGGGTTCTTGGGATCTAGAGTGTGAAATGACGATACTTGATATTTCCTAGAATGTGAAATGTTACATCTGAATAAGGAAAGAAAGAGGCTGAGAGAGAGAGAGAGAGAGAGAGAGAAACAGATGGGTGGAGATAGAGAAGAAATGATGAGAGGGACTTTGGAGATAGAGAGGAGTTAGAAGCGAGAGAGAGCGAGTGAGAAAGAGAGCAGAAAAATAGAGAAACGTAGGGTATGTAAAATGAGCAAGAGAGGGACTACGAGGCGATAGGATAGAGGGGAGAAAAATAGAGAAAGAGAGGGAGACAGAAAGACAGAGGGAGAGAGGGAGCGAGAGAAAGATGGACACAGAGAGATGGAAAGAGAAAAAGATAGAGACAGAGAGAGAAAGATAGAGGAAGAGAAAGAGAGAGAGAGAGAGAGAGAAAGAAAAAGACAGATAGAGGAAGACAGAGAGAGAAAGACGGAAAGAGAGAGGAGAGAGAGAGAGAGATACGGTGAGAGAGACAGAGAGAGACACTGAGAGGGAGAGAGACATAGAGTAGGGAATTTTTACTGGGCTGACCTACTCTAAGATCATTTCGAGTGATTAAAAACGTCACGTGACAACTCAGCTACGCCAGACCATTGAAACATGAACGATGGCATCCGTGCTATTTGCCCCAGGAACCTGGTCAAAGGTTCCCCTATAAACTGTCTCTAATAATTGTGACCCAGTCGTTTGACAGCCGTGCTATTCGCCCAAGGAACCTGGTCAAAGGTTCCCCTATAAACTGTCTCTAATAATTGTGACCCAGTCGTTTGACAGCCGTGCTATTTGCCCCATGAACCTGGTCAAAGGTTCCCCTATAAACTGTCTCTAATAATTGTGACCCAGTCGTTTGACAGCCGTGCTATTTGCCCCATGAACCTGGTCAAAGGTTCCCCTATAAACTGTCTCTAATAATTGTTACCCAGTCGTTTGACAGCCGTGCTATTCGCCCCAGGAACCTGGTCAAAGGTTCCCCTATAAACTGTCTCTAATAATTGTGACCCAGTCGTTTGACAGCCGTGCTATTCGCCCCAGGAACCTGGTCAAAGGTTCCCCTATACACTGTCTCTAATAATTGTGACCCAGTCGTTTGACAGCCGTGCTTTTCGCCGCAGGAACCTGGTCAAAGGTTCCCCTATAAACTGTCTCTAATAATTGTTACCCAGTCGTTTGACAGCCGTGCTATTCGCCCCATGAACCTGGTCAAAGGTTCCCCTATAAACTGTCTCTAATAATTGTGACCCAGTCGCTTGAAAGCCGTGCTATTCGCCCAAGGAACCTGGTCAAAGGTTCCCCTATAAACTGTCTCTAATAATTGTGACCCAGTCGTTTGACAGCCGTGCTATTTGCCTCATGAACCTGGTCAAAGGTTCCCCTATAAACTGTCTCTAATAATTGTGACCCAGTCGTTTGACAGCCGTGCTATTCGCCCCAGGAACCTGGTCAAAGGCTCCCCTATAAACTGTCTCTAATAATTGTGACCCAGTCGTTTCAGGACCCTGATCCTGGTTGGGACGTTTTGATCAAATTAGAGATCTGGAATTCTGAAAAACATTCTTGCACTGTCTCGAGGTTACAGAGTTTGGGGTGGGGGGGGGGGGGAGAAGTTGTGTGCAGAGCCGTTCGAAGAGAAATGGGAGGGGTGGGGGCAAAGGAGACACCATCCCCTGCGGAAAATCTGCATTTTGAATGCAAAATATATGTTTTAATTACACTCCGAACTTCCAGTGGTAATCACACAATACATCTCCTAACTTCCAGTGGTAATCACACAATACATCTCTTAACTTCCAGTAGTAATCACACAATACATCTCCTAACTTCCAGAGTTTTTACTAATTTTGGCCAAACCCCTGAGGCCCCCACCCCGAAAACTGTTCTAAGCTTTGTATGCAACCTTGGAAAATATGAAGGTCATTAAATAACCTTTTAAAAAAATGACAGGTCTGACCTTGCTGCGTTCTTCTATGAAAAGCTCTCCTCATTTAGCCATTAAAACTTCTTTGACCTAAATGACTAAGAGTCGTCATCAACCTACATATTCTGTGTAAATGACGGACCCTATTCAACTCAATATTAAACTCTACTACCCCGACTGATTCCCCACATCTGACCGATAAACGATGCTGCTGGCCGTCGTCCATGGCTTGTCATGTAAAAGTTCTGGTGTGGATGAGGTGAATATGCATTTGTTTTTGTTTTGTCTCTACACAGCTGTTCTTTATTACATAAATGTATTTTATTTTATTGTCACGATTATGTCTCTTTTGCTAATATTGTTATGTACATCGCGGTGAGCCTAGGCCTAGGCTGGGGTAGCGCGCTATATAAGACAACTAATAATAATAATAATAATAATGCACCAAGGAAACCACACCCCCCCCCCACATGCTCGAAACGAGCCTGATCTGCAGCGTTCAACTTAATTCCCGTGGTTTCTGTCCCCCCCCCCCCCCCCCCACTTTCCCCTATCAACACGCGAAATCCATCTCGAATCATGGCTTTCAAGCAAAAATCTGGAATTCATCAGGTCTAGAATATTGTGTGCTCTCATCGCGACGTCAAACAACTCATGGAAACTGGAATACGGCGGTTCTTAGTTGGCAAAATGACATCCCCATCAGTTTCAATCCCACAAAATTGTCTAAACAACGCTTCATCCAATACGCTCCCCAACGTCAAACTCCTCACCAACTTCCCAACCTAACTTCCCACCGACCTCCCTAACGAGTTCCCCACCTAACTTCCCACCGACCTCCCCACTTAACTTCCCATCGACCTCCCTAACGAGTTCCCAACCAAACTTCCCACCGACCTCCCCACCGACTCCTCCACTGACGTCCCCAACTAACTTCCCACTGACTTCTCCACCTACCTCCTCACCGACCTACCCGCCGACTTCCCCACCGACCTCCCCAACGATTTCCCCACTGACCTCCCTACCAAGCCTGCATCAAAATCCCACCCACCTTCTTACTCCTCATTTCTTACATCTATGAGTAACTGCATGATTTCAGTCCAAAATAGAGTTTCTAGAACATATACATATCATACCGATTTGTCTGACTCATCATAGTCCTTGTTTCTTGTTCTTCTTTCATTGTCCTGTCTTTTTTCATTCCAAGCGTCCACATACTATTTCCTTTAAGACCTCTTACGGGGCATGATTTATTTCTCAGATGTACATAATTCTCCTGTTGACAATGTTAACTTTTACACTGTAGGTTTCGAATAAGACACTTTATTTACAACAATGTTGACTTTTACACTGTGGGCCCTGAGATTAATACACTTTATTTACACCTCTGGGTCAACCAAATGTTCACAAACTAAATCCCTGGAAGTCTCACGGGACTCTTAATCCGCAGTCGTTGCTGTGAATTCTGAAATGTGTTGAGCTAACCTCACTAACAACTGGAATATTCCCAATGACCTCTTCAGCAACACTAAGCACAGCTTGAGAAGCCCTGCATTTTAATTACTTTCGATATGACACCGTCCCCCAGGCCTGGTGAACTTTAACCCTAAAGCCTTCATTTAGGACTGCATTAATGTATTAGAGTTGACGAGGGGTGGGGGGGCTTGGGGGGGTGACATTTCCAAAGCTTCAACAATGTCGTCTTTGTCCACAGATGCTTGACACCAATCAACATGCAGGCAAAGAACGGACACAGGACGCGCGTGGGACAGTGAGGTCCGCCTGAATCTCCTCATATAACGATCATCGCTTCCTGCTCTTTTATGAGGTCAGAACAGATCGAGTGAAATGTACATCCCCCATTATGGAGCTGTTGCCTTGAGTTGCAGAGCAATGAAATTTCTCCACATAATAGGTTAACAGCACAGCCACTACCACCGTCACCACCCACACTCCCTTCTGCAGCGTCTTCTCCTCACTTATAAACAAAAGGTAAAATCGTTTTTTTAAGTCTAAATTACTGAGAGACGCGCGCGCCGAAGAGCTGGAACGACGCGCAGTTGAGTTTGATGACGTCATTTTATTACAATAAGCGCGCCGTAAAGCCGCGGCTGTCGTCTGTATAATCTCAGTGCGTGTCTCTTACATGAAATTATAGGGACAATTTGCAGATGTCATGACTGCGTTGAAGCGGCGTTGTGGATGTTTAGCTGGGCCATAGAGTTGAGATTTTTATTAGAGGGAATAAACAATAAGCTGTTTTATCTTAACCTTAAACAACACCGTGAACAAGAAAAGGCAGCCAATTTATACATTGTGGGGGGAGGGGGGTGGGACATGAGGGTGGGGGACAGTGGGGAAGGGGCAGGGGTGCGGGCGGGGCAATTCTACGAAAAGTTAACATTCAAATGTGGCTCATTGAAGCCTTTTTTTTAAAAATAGTGCTCAAGTTGTAACCCCATAATTGGTTTTAAACTCCAGAGGAGACATGTAAAACAAAACTACAGTCACGCGCAGTGGCGTGTCAAGGGTGCACGAACGGTACGGTACGCTCCACCCCGGGCGGAAATTTTTTTCTTTATACTTTATAGGGGGACATTTTTGGCCAGCTGCGGAGTTTTTTACCGTGGAAGGTTGGGGTGGGGGGGGGGGCTGAAAACATGGAAAATATGTTGTCAGTGGCGTTAAATGCATGTGCCACATTTCAGCTCGGTAGGATCTGGAAGTGGATCAATTAGCCGCCCGAAGATTCCGCAGCCACGATCAAAAGTGAAATTATTATAAAGAATTAACCAAAAAAATGTTTTGGTGATTTAAATATCGTTTTGTTAAATAGAGACAAGCAGAAGACATTGAGAATGTATCGTATTCAAAATTTATTTGCCAATTATTTACAACTCGAACAATCGGATATAATGCGTATTCGACTGCTGTCGACATCGCGTGTGCCAATTTGTTCTACAGTTAGATTTCAGAAGAACGCAAGATTTGCTATATCAGACTGTGACGGCGGATAGAGTAGGGAGTAATACCCTTTCTAGCTCCGGTGATTCTAAATACTTTTAAAATATTATTATTTTACCTTTTCAAATTACTATTTAAACATAAATTGTGTTGGTGTTTTTTTTTCTAAATCTTGAAAATATTTTTACTTTCAAAATTAGGATCCACTGAACATAAAAAAATCTTGGAGGTATACCCGCTTTCAACCCCGTGAGATCCACTGCATGTAATAGACCTTAGACCTTGGACACAGGCTCGCTCTCAGCCTGGTGAAATCCCACTGATGAGAGCTATAAGACTTGTCACACACAGCCCGTTCACGGAATAAGCCAGGGTGAGTGAGTGTGAGCATGAGGGATTCTTTTATAATTACACTCATTGTCCCACGCTGTCAGGTGGGGCGGTTACAGAGTATTAGCTGTTTAACGTTCCTCCCATGACGCTATCCCCTCCGGGCGTCACGACTGCATCCCCGCCCCCACCCCCCCCCCACCCCAACACGTACCCGATTATGTGTTAAGTCACATCATATCGATTTTCGTAGAACCGATCGCTCGCCCCCCCCCCCCCCCTTATCTAATCCTCTTAAGTGTATACCAAGAGATGCGGTTCTTATATTTTAGGAGCAATGGGCCCCTGATAGACGAAGAAAATTCAGCCGAGACAGTCGATGTTCTATAGATAACGTGACTAATCTGTCGTTAGTTAAGATCTTTTCGTATGCCATCACATATGTATGCCTAAAACACACTATCGACTTACCATTCCCTGCTTACATGTAGAATCTTCTGTCGCAATGAGTCAATTTCGAAAACAGTTTTTCTGCTCTTTGAGCCAAGTTAAAATGCCATAGTTCTGGCGTACAACTCTTCCCCTGACACCAAATATCCACACGGTGACCTACAGACGCAGATGTACAGTTCCCGGAATAAGCAAAGCACGCCAAATTCTAGTTTGACGGCATGGAAATGAGCCCACCGTCGGTTCGCTAATATTCCTTACTCGATGTCTGAAATGAATTTCAGTACCTGAAAAAAAAAATTAAAATATACCTTCTGTCAATTGAAAATCAACATTATTCAATTGTTTATAGAATATTATTTACAGTGAAAGATTATCTTGTAAATATTCAGGAAATAAATATAAATAACATAATGGATTAATCAAGTCTCAAACTTAAATTTTTGACATTTATTAAGCGGTTAAACAAAAGCCAAAATTTACCGTATCCCTTAAGCTGCTTCGGAGATCATCAGGGGCGGACCTTCCCTAACCCCCACAACCACCCCCCCCCCCCCACTTTATTCCTACGCTACTGATTCCGATGCTCCTTTTGTTTTACAATATGCATACGAAAGCAATAAACAAATACTACATCATCAAACCTACTGAACAACTGGGTAATCAATATGGAGGTGAAGCCAAGGTTTTATTTTTTGCTGTTATTTAAAGATAACGAGCTCAACACAACAAACCAAACGTTATATGAAAGATAATAATAATAATAATAATAATAAAGTTCATTTGAAAAATCACGCTTCATCCCCAAAGGCTCGAAGCGCGGTACAAAAACTAAGCAGGGAGATAATAACAAGCTGGAAAAGATTGTAGACATCATCATTCAAGCAGGTGTTTGCGAAATAGATGAGTTTTTACATTTGTTTTGAAGGACTCCAGCGTCTGGTTGTTTTTGAGAGAGTCAGGAAGGGTGTTCCAAATGGTTGGGCCAGCAAATGCGAACACCAGGTGGTTGATATTCAAACCTTAGATACATGTTTTAAGAACTTAAATATCAAATTTCCCTGTTGGGATGAGCAGCAGTCGCAAAAGTGAAGCTGCGCTTTTTCACGTGCAGTGCAAAACACTAAAAAGGTGACATCAAAACACTAAAAAGGTGACATCAAAACACTAAAAGGTGACATCAAAACACTAAAAGGTGACATCAAAACACTAAAAGGTGACATCAAAACACTAAAAGGTGACATCACAACACTAAAAGGTGACATCAAAACACTAAAAGGTGACATCAAAACACCAAAAGGTGACATCAAAACACTAAAAGGTGACATCAAAACACTAAAAAGGTGACATCAAAACACTAAAAGGTGACATCAAAACACTAAAAGGTGACATCAAAACACCAAAAGGTGACATCAAAACACCAAAAGGTGACATCAAAACACTAAAAGGTGACATCAAAACACCAAAAGGTGACATCAAAACACTAAAAGGTGACATCAAAACACTAAAAAGGTGACATCAAAACACTAAAAGGTGACATCAAAACACCAAAAGGTGACATAAAAACATTAAAAGGTGACATCAAAACATTAAAAGATCAATCAGTAAGTCAGCCAGTCATAGTTTCTTTAACACATGATACCGGGTATCACATTTAAAAAAAATCCCGAACTGACGTAGTATCAAAAGTTAAAGATGGTGATGTGGAGACCATTCCTTACTGTCATTGAGAAATAAGAAGGGATGTCGGCGGTTATTCTAATGAATTTAGTAAGGACAGTTCCAAAAAACAAAACAAAAAATGCAGGAAAAAATAAGCTAAGAAAACAAGCAAAAAAATAAAAAAAGAGTGAAATGTCCGCCCAAAAGAGAGTCAAATCTAAGAACTTAAGTCCCGGACGAGAGCCCAGTTAATAAAGGGAACCCATTAAAACACGAGGGATGAGTTGAGTGCTGTAATCCTCTTTGTGGGAGGTCTTAAATATCTCATTGGTAAAAGTACTCAGTACCGTTCATCGTATTCAGGACCTGCCCTGCCACCCATACTGCTCTATCAACCCCCAAAAAAATCCCCCCCCCCCCCAAAAAAAAAAAAACAACACACACTCACCACACTCACCTACTAACTTTTAATCCTTCGCAAAATCTTCTGGAGAACCCAAAAGTCATCATGATTTTTCTTATTGTAATTTTAGCTATAATTTTGGCATTAGTTTATGGTCAAAGTTCGGTGACGGCTCCCCTCATCCATCTCTTGTAAAGCCACATCGAATGATGTCAGTGACATCAAGAATTACGGTAACCCGTTTTAAGAGCTGGTGAAAGGAGACTGACGTCACGAATTATATCCGGCTAGTTTAAAGCCCATTTGTTGCACAAATGTAAAAAAGGCATCGTATATCACAAAACCCAAGTCGTGTGTATTCAAAACTGAATGAAAAAATACGTTTGTTTGCTGACTGTTTTAACCAGCTTTATTCTTTTTTTCCACCTTCTTTCTGTTCAATTGTTGGCAAAGAACTGTTGTCCACGCCACTTATTCATTTATTGAAATTGCTGGACGTTTTAAGTTTCCCGTGTGATATTTAGGAAAGACCTTAAATCCTCATTGTTGGCGCATCCAATAATGTCATCGTGGTGGATTCGAAATGAATTGTGCACATAAACACTACTGACTTGTGTGGCTCCGGCCGTCTGATGTTGTGAGTTTGTCGGGTTTGGGGGGGGGGGGGTATTTTCAAAGATTTTTTTGTTTGATTTATTTACTCTGTGTCTGTGGTATTTAAGATGACGTGGGGCCGATGAAATGGCGGTTCTTCTTGTAGGACAAAACAGGAGGTGGGGCGGGACCATGTAAAGGGTTAGGGGCGCAGGGGGCACACCGCCCTGAGTGCCCTAAAAATCATTATTTTTCAATAAAAAAAATATATTTGAATCGATATATATATATATTTTAGGATAGTGAGCGACTAAATCCAGGCTTTTCTTGTGGTGCAGCTTTTGCATGCAACGTTCTTGATGGGATCTGATACAAGGAAGAGAAAGGTACCCATCAAATGTAAACAAAAAAATAGGTAATGAGGATTGAGGACAAAGGGAGAACCATGTATGTGAGCTGATTCTTATAGAGGTGACCCTTAGTGTGTTTAGATGTGACCTTTGTGATTCCTTTAATAATAATAATAAAGTTCATTTGAAAAATCACGCTTCATCCCCAAAGGCTCGAAGCGCGGTACAAAAACTAAGCTGGGAGATAATAACAAGCTGGAAAAGATGGTAGACAACATCATTCCAGCAGGTGTTTGCGAAATAGATGAGTTTTTAAATTTGTTTTGAAGGACTCCAGCATCTGGCTGTTTTTGAGAGAGTCAGGAAGCGTGTTCCAAATGGTTGGGCCAGCAAATGCGAACGTGCGCTTTCCGTAAGTTTCAAGGCGAACACGCGGTATCGAGAGTTTGCCACTATCGGATGAGCAGAGTTGTCTAGTGGGTACATAAGGCGTCATGAGCGCTTGGAGATAGGACGGCGCCAGGTCATGTAAGCAGCAGTAGCACAGAGTTGCAATTTTGTACTCTATGCGAGCGCGGACCGGCAGCCAATGCAATTCTATCAGAAGAGTTTTAGCATGGTCGAATTTGCGTTTACGAAGAACAATTCGAGCCGCATTATTCTGTGCTTTTTGAATTTTATCAAGGAGCGTAGCTGGAAGACCCACCATGAGAGCATTGCAGTAGTCCATGCGTGATAGCACGAATGCAGACATCAGCCTCTTTGATGCATCCAACGTTAATAAGGGTCTGATATGACTAATTCTGCGCAGCTCTAGAAAAATCGCCTTGCAAATCATGTTTATGTGATTTTCCATAGTTAGTGTTCTGTCTAAGTAGACACCCAGGTTTCTCACTGTTTGAGCAAACTCAATCTGCACGCCTGAGAGAGTAAAGGATGGTGTATCTTTTAAAGATTTTAATTTTTTAGCGGTAGCAATGGGGATCACCTCAGTCTTTTCATCATTCAATTTGAGCTTGTTTATTGTCATCCAGTGCTTAACTGACTTCACTGTCTTCTGTGTCATATTAAGAAGCTGAGGGAACTGAGAGGGGATCACGGATTTCTGAAGTTGGGTATCATCCGCGAACATGTGATATACCATGTCAAACTGCTTGACCACTGCACCCTGGGGCTGAACGTACATAGTGAAAAGCACCGGGCCTAAGACCGAGCCTTGGGGTACTCCGAATTCAATAATGGATTTCTTGGAGGTCAAGCCGTTTGCGATAACTGATTGGACCCGATTTGTCAGATATGAGCGGAACCATCTCAGGACGGTATCGGTGAAACCGAACGTATATTGCAGACGTTGGAGAAGTATGCAGTGGTCAAGCGTATCGAACGCTGCCGATAGATCCAGTAACGACAAAAGGGATACCTGGCCCTCACCACAAGACGACAGAAGGTCATTTACGACGCGCAACAGGTCTGTCTCAGTAGAGTGATGCGTTCTGTATGCTGACTGAAAAGGCTCAAACAAGTCACACCGAGTGAGGTGATCCAGGAGCTGTCGAAGAACGACCCTCTCTAAAATCTTTGATAAAATTGGTAGATTAGAGACGGGCGATAATTTTCTTTAGAGGTTACCCTGTGTATGTTTAGAGGTGACCCCGTGTGGGTTTAGAGGTGACCCTGTGTGTGTTTAGAGGTGACCCTGTGTGTATTTAGAGGTGACCCTGTATGTGTTTAGAGGTGACCCTGTGTGTGTTTAGAGTTGGCCTTGTTTGTGAGCTGATTCTTTTAGAGGTAACCCTGTGTGTGAGCTGATTGCTGTAGAGGTCACTTCATTCTTCAATCTGTAACAAAAGATAATTCACTCGTATTTCCTTTGTAACATTACATCTACGAAATCACTCATTGGGTGAGGTTGGGGCCACTCTTTGTTTTACCCAACTTCTCAAATGTTGTTCATTCTACGTAGCTGTAGATGTCATGAAGAAGGTATCTATGGCTAACTTTATAATGTGTCAAAACTTCATAATGGCTTCTTCTTCTTCTTCTTATGTTTGAGGGCCCACGATCAATTTATTGATCATTCTGGCTCCTGGTTTGAATTCAAAGTTTGCCTTCTCTTAGATGAGTTACCGTCCAAGGCTAACGAGTCCCATCCACCCGGGAGTTGCCGGAATGTTTCATTGTATCAATGTTATCCGCCTATCGGGAATCCATCTCCGGGTTTGAATTCAAAATTTGCCTTCTCTTAGATGAGTTGCCGTCCAAGGCTAACGAGTCCCATCCACCCGGGCTGCTGGTGGTGTGTTTGCTTGACTGGGCTTTGGTGGGGATTGAACTCCAGATCATCAACTTGAGATTTGCTCAGTTTAGACCACTCAGCTTACCCCAATGCGCACTAGCACATTTTACTAAAATGGTGTTTTTAACTAAAATTAAATTAAACGAGGCCACACACATTTGGCCACACAAATCAGGACACACACATCATGCCACACACAGCAGGCCACACACATCAAGCCACACATCATGCCACACACATCAAGCACCACATAAGGCCGCACACATCAAGCCACACACATCATGCCACACATCATACCAAACACACCAGGTCACACACATCTGGCCACAGACATCAGGCCACACACTCCAAGCCACACAGAGCACGTCACACACATCAGGCCACACACACCATGCCACACAGAGCATGTCACACACATCAGACCACACACTCCATGTCACATACATCAGGCCACACACTCCATGCCACACAGAGCACATCACACACAGCAGGCCACACACTCCATGTCACACACATCAGGTCACACATTCCATCCCACACACATCAGGCCACACACTCCATGCCACACAGAGCATGCCACACACATCAGATCACACACATCAGGCCACACACATCAGGCCACATACATCAGACCACACACATCTGACCACACACATCAGGCCACACACTCCATGCCACACATATCAGGTCACACACATCAGGCCACACTCATCAGTCCACACACAACAGTCCACACACATTAGTCCACACTCAACCTGGCAATGTCCTAATTGAAATAACTGACCACAATAACACTGTACAATCATCACTTAATAATAAGCTCACCTCTAAACTGTTTCAAACATTATCCTCACTTCCTCACATCCCCACTTTCTCATTACACATTACAGCAGACTGCTTACAGCCTTACTTACGGCGTCCTGGTCCTGGTCCTGGCTGGGACATTTTAATTGGAAGTTCATCTCCTTAAACCCATCAAATTTTAAGAGTGTATTAAAACTTTAAATCCTAGCTGTCATCCACGTGTAATGGCATTAGCTTCCATTTTTATACCTTTCAAAAAAACAAAAACTCCATCTTTTTTCTCGTCCTAAGCCTCTTTCGCTCCGTTTTATTTTTCCCTTCCATATTTTAACCAATTTTTTTTTCCCTTTTATCGTCTGCGAGAAATGTAAACAGTGCGGTCACGATGGAATGTCAGCTTATATGTTTGTTTTTTTACCACCTTCCCCCACACCCCAATGGGGATTATAGGGAGTTGGGATAGGGATGATTATCTCAAAAAACTGCTTAGATCCGTCTTAATTTAATCATTTTATTTTATCGACACTTAGGTCAGATTTACAGGATATCCCATTTACCGACAAGGATGATCCCCCTTAATTGCTGATTATTCCGAAAAGCTGATTCTCCCAAATGTTTATTAAAAGAAATTCTGATTTATCTAAAAAAAAAGATCCAAAAGTTTATTTATTTAAAATATGATCTACCAAAGGATGATTTATGGAAGAGATAATCTACCAAAGGATGATTTATGGAAGAGATAATCTACCAAAGGATGATTTATGGAAGAGATGATCTACCAAAGGATGATTTATGGAAGAGATAATCTACCAAAGGATGATTTATGGAAGAGATGATCTACCAAAGGATGATTTATGGAAGAGATGATCTATCCACAAGATGATCTATTTAAAGATGATTTATCCAAAAGATTATCTATTTAAAATATGATTTATCCAAAAGATGTTTTATCCAAAAGAGGATGTATCCAAAAGTCCTACATTTCAAAAGATGATGTGTACACAATTTTAAATTTTACCAGAGTCCATGTCACGGATTAAGGAAACAATCACGCTGTTCCCAAAAAATCATTTCCCTCAAAAAAAATGTCAATTTAAAAGCTGTGCCTTGTTTGTAAATTTTTAAACATTCCAATTGACGGTTTCTTAACTTTGGGCTCCCAGACACGTGACCACCATACCACAAGGGAGTCACTCCAGCCCTCACCGTCCCCCGCCTACAATACCAATGCGGACTCAAGTAATGAAAAGCTGGAATTTCGTTATACTTGAAAAGCTTTTCTGACAACGTTGTCTACACGGGCCGAGAAGTCACTTAACACTGACACAGTGTTTGAACTGGACTTGGCCGGGACAAAGAAACCCCCAAAGACGGGCCAACGGCTGGGTACTTAAAGAGTTTTACCTTCAGCAGAGGTGTAGCTAAAGGGGGGTCAGGGGGGACATATGTCACCGAGCGCCAAACACTCTAGCTACACCTCTGACCTTCAGCACCTCTAGCAGACGTTTCGAGTTCATTTTTGCACGTTTAAAATGAATTTCTAAAAAAAAAAAATACGTTTTAAAAATGTATTTCTTCATGTATTTTTTTTAATTACCACAAAAAGAGGGGGATGGGGGTTGTTACTTCAGCCGAAAATATCTGTATTTTCTACGATTTCTGGACATTACAGTTTAAAACCACTGGGTCACGGAGTTTACCCCGCCTGAAAGTAATGATTGAAGCCTCATTAACTCAAGCGTCACAAGCCCCCCTGGCTCTGCCCCAAGTGCCTCACACCTCACTTCCTATGGTGGTGGAGCTGATAAATTTTGCATTGGAGAGGTCTGGTATGGGGAAAGATTTCTGACAGGGCTCGAGAACGGGGTATATCGTATTGTAGAGGTGATATGAAGGTTGTAAGTGGGGGGTGGTAGTGATTGGGGGCATTTGACGCGGTTGACTGATTGACTAGGTCACGTCATTGTGAATGTTACGTCACACAATCAATGGCGATTACGTCTTTGATAGACGCTCATTAGGCCGAGAGAAACGGACGGGGGCGGGCCCGGGCGCTGTGGCCAATAGCCGTTCATTATTGGCGCCATTCTTTGCTGAGGGTGATGCAGGATATCTCTTGGTGCGCACGTAATGGCAGGATATCTCTTGGTGCGCACGTAATGGCATTTTAGGGAGACCGCTGATTAAAAAAATTTCTGAAATTGAAGAACGCCAGCCTCCGCGTCCTTTGGATGGCAAGTGCAACCGTCAGTCTGGAGACCAAGTGCAATCGTCAGTCTGGAGACCAAGTGCAATCGTCAGTCTGGAGACCAAGTGCAATCGTCAGTCTGGAGACCAAGTGCAATCGTCAGTCTGGAGACCAAGTGCAATCGTCAGTCTGGAGACCAAGTGCAATATTCAGTCTGGAGACCAAGTGCAATCGTCCGTCTGGAGACCAAGTGCAATCGTCAGTCTGGAGACCAATTGCAAGCGTCAGTCTGGAGACCAAGTACAATCGTCAGTCTGGAGACCAAGTGCAAATCGTCAGTCTGGAGACCAAGTGCAATCGTCAGTCTGGAGACCAACTGCAATCGTCAGTCTGGAGACCAAGTACAATCGTCAGTCTGGAGACCAAGTGAAATCGTCAGTCTGGAGACCAAGTGCAATCGTCAGTCTGGAGACCAAGTGCAATCGTCAGTCTGGAGAACAAGTGCAATCGTCAGTTTGGAGACCAAGTACAATCGTCAGTCAGGAGACCAAGTACAATCGTCAGTCTGGAGACCAAGTACAATCGTCAGTCTGGAGACCAAGTACAATGATCAGTCTGGAGACCAAGTACAATCGTCAGTCTGGAGACCAAGTACAATCGTCAGTCTGGAGACCAAGTACAATGGTCAGTCTGGAGATCAAGTTGCTTTTGTTATAGATACCTACAGTGAGAAGGAGTTCTAGATAATAGGCTCACCAGGGTTGACGTATCTTCACCACATATTGTGGTTGATATGTATGCGGTCTCTACAGCCATATGCGCACCCAACAGTTCACAATCAGCTAATACGCTGGTGAAGGTGGTCGTGGTCGATTTCGACTGATGAGCCAAGACATATTTATAAGCACATGCGTGTATCCGTGTTACATAAAATAATCCAATGGCCCTCTTGTATCAACAGAGTAGCGGCCTATCAAAATGGCTGGTATCAACAGAGTAGCGGCCAATCAAACTGTCTGGTATCAACAGAGTAGCGGCCTATCAAACTGTCTTGTATCAACAGAGTAGCGGCCTATCAAACTGGCTTGTATCAACAGAGTAGCGGCCTATCAAATTGTCTTGTATCAACAGAGTAGCGGCCTATCAAATTGTTTGGTATCAACAGAGTAGCGGCCTATCAAACTGGTTGGTATCAACAGAGTAGAGGCCTATCAAACTGTCTTGTATCAACAGAGTAGCGGCCTATCAAACTGGCTGGTATCAACAGAGTAGCGGCCTATCAAATTGTCTTGTATCAACAGAGTAGCGGCCTATCAAACTGTCTTGTATCAACAGAGTAGCGAGTTACGCAACAATGCGAAGACTCTATAAATAGTACCACCCGCGCGCAGTTATTTAATAATAACACCATCTCTAAACAACCACCACGTCCACCTCTGACATACAAAAACAACACCACCTCTAAACAACCACCACGTCCACCTCTGACATACAAAAACAACACAGAATATCACGTCACATTTAAAGACCGTCTCAAGAAACGCTCCGAGTTCACTGAATAAAAAGTCACCTATCTCCATAAAAACACATTGGCAGATTGTTTTTTCCTTCCGCCCGAAGGTCACGATGTAATGAAATTGTCCAACCGGGCCAGGTCCACGCTTTCACACTTAATCATATCCGTCATTCCCGCCAACAGCTCCGCGGGTTTGGATTATTCAGATCTTGCTATTAACTTCATTAGCAATATTCCTTCCTTCCTTTTTTTTTTTTTTTTTTAATATTCTCTTTTTTTTTTTACAGCGAGGCACTGATTTAGTTAAGTCACAATATGAGTTGATAGACAGTCAGAAGCTGTAACGGTCACAGTCACTCTCTATGACTTTGTGACTTTAGTTGGTAGCTGGGGTAAAGTTTTAACACTGGAGCTGCAGTCACGACCAATATTCCCTCTAAGGTTTGCTGGTTCATGTGCAAAATCATAAAGGTGTGTGCAAAGTTTTACTTTGCAGAGTGCAGCGTATCTGTTCGAATGTATTTTTATAAAAATTTGCTGCACGGATGCTCAAAACTGCTGCGCGGCATCTGTGAGGTAGCTGCGCGGCCGCGCAGCTTAAAGGCAACATTGGTCACGACTCTGTGACTTTGGCTGGTAGCTGGGGCAAAGTTGTAACACTGGGGCTACCGTCCGTCAGAACATTAAATTTAAAAACTTAAGATTTCTTTCGTTACCATTGTAAGAAAGTTTTCCCATGTTGTTTCAGTAGTTAGTGGCATTGTGTTAAAAAGAATTTTAACCAAATAAATGGTGTGCGAATGCGGAGAGGAGGTGTTAGGACCGCAATTTGTGAAATGGTTATTTGAATCTTAGGGTGAAATCTTTATTGGATTTATGTTTGTGTGAAGAAGAAAAGAAGTCTGAAAATCTACATGGGGGATACGAACTGTCTGGCTTTACGAACTGCTCGGCTTCACGAACTGTCTGACTTGACGAACTGTCTGACTTGACGAACTGTCTGACTTGACGAACTGTATGACTTTACGAACTGTCTGACTTTACGAACTGCTAGGCTTTACGAACTGTCTGGCTTTACGAACTGCTAGGCTTCACGAACTGTCTGACTTGACGAACTGTCTGGCTTTACGAACTGTCTGGCTTGACGAACTGTCTGGCTTTACGAACTGCTAGGCTTCACGAACTGTCTGACTTGACGAACTGTCTAGCTTTATCGCTTGAACCCGCCGTAAGATCAAATAAGTGTCACTAGAGGTCACCCAATTTGTAGTAGTACATCATTAGTATTCCCCGGGTGTTTCGTTGCAGAAAATACTATAACATCAGTATCAGTAGTAGTAACACTCATACCATTTTAACATCAGTACCAACTGTGGCAGGGGCGTTTACACAATGGGAGAAAGAAGCAGCTGCTTCCAATCTATGTTGAAATTTGTATCCCCCTTTTCCACCTTTCTGTCGGCTTTTTAATTTATACAGTTAACAAAATTAATATGGGAAAGAAATTAATACACACACCAATTACTTCAATTATATTTTTGAGTGTGTGTGGGCGGGGGGTGGGGGTAGGAAATAAGGTATGTTATAATTGCCTGAGATGTGAACCCTCTCATTCTTGTATGGAATGACACATTATAATTTTATCAACAGTAACATTTTGAAACTCTAATAGTGAGAGTGAAAACCCGAATTGAACTGCAATGACAAGCACAAAATTTTTTTACTAAGTCTATGGTTGGCTTCCACTAGTCGGAAAAGGGGGTGGGGTAGAAGCCCCTAACTGTATTAATACCTGTATTGACCTAACCATATTATTCATCGTATTTGTGATAATTCTGAACTTGGCTGTGGGTGCGCAGTTGTCTGAGAGACATACTCTGGAACGAAATACTCTTATGCAGTAAGTGCAGGGGATTGATGGGACATCTGCAGGTCCATGGGATTGATGGGACATCTCCAGGTGCAGGGGATTGATGGGACATCTCCAGGTGCAGGGGATTGATGGGACATTTCCAGGTGCAGGGGATTGATGGGACATCTCCAGGTGCAGATTTAACCCGGGCTTTTCGTGTATGTCTTTTGTGCTCTGCAGCTGCTGTTCTGTTGTCTGCGTGTTGTATACAGTCTTTGTGTACAGAGGAATGCCACGATGCTCGATTGTTTGCCGATTCCTACCATGTGTCCGGGTCTATAGCGAAAACTTTCAGTGAGGCTCTTGGCTTGTCTTCTGTCCAGCAGCAAACCGACTTCCATGCATGAGCTCGCCATAAAATAGTCTTTTGGGCAACTTGTCGTCTGACATTCTGACATGTCCTGTTTAGCGCAGTTTAGGCTGCATTAAAATGGTAAAGATGCTGGGGAGAACTGCCTGTGCGAGTAGCTCATTGTCTGGGACACTCTCCTGCTAGTTAATACTGATACCATCTTACCATCAACACCAATGGAAATAATAATAATTCCATCTTACCATATCACCATCTGTAACATCTTACCATCAGAACTATCAGTATACCAATGCCGTCTATACCATCAGCACCATCAGCTCCATCAGCACCTTCAAGTCCGTCAGCACTTACGATCCGCCCAGCACTGGAAGTCAGCAGTAACCGTCAGCACGCGACGGAAAGGAGTCGATCATTAAGGGGAGACGACTCACATTAACGGAGTTACCCTTCTTTAATTAGTCATAATTAAGGACTTAAGGATATTGCCGCGGGTGCCGTAAAAGGGGTGGGGCTGAATTGGAGGGGCGGTAAGGTGGGCTAGGTTTGGGGGGGGGGGGGTGGGCGCTACGAGAATCTAAAGAAGACTTCTTGTCCATAAACAATTCTACAGAAATAAATATTTTATCAGTGCACCTGATTCACCCCAAAGAGGGGGGGGGGGGGGATTTATTTGTTTAGTCCGTTCCTTTTGTTCTTTATAATGCTATAAATATAATATATATATTTCAATTATTTTACTTCAATAAATATTTATTGCCACAGCTTTATGCAAACTGCATGGCATTTTTTTCACCTTTCTGATAAGCGTGATGTTCAAATGCCGTTTCACGATCTCTGCTTTCGCGTTATGTGTTTGCACATACACAACTTTGTACCAATTGTACCAGATATTCATCCGCTGTTACGTAGTTTCTTTTAAAAAGCCAGAACTACTTTGTTTAAATGTAACTATTTAGCTCCAATCAAATTCCTTCTTACTTGGACGCCTTAAGAAACAAAAAAATATTTTGCTACCTTGGAATTGAACTTTTTGTCACCAGGTTTGAAGAGATGCGACCCCAGAATTTCTCAAATATTGCAAAGATAACACAAAAATGTATCTGCTTTCCTCCATTTGGTGGTGACAAGATCTCTTTTTTTTCTTTAAAGAGAACGCTTCCACAAAAAAAAAGAAAAATTTTATTAATGAAAAATTGAACCAATAGTATATAGTATACATTCCAATCTCTGTCTTCCTTGGCGCACCACCCTTCTTGTACACTCTTTGGAATACTTACCATATACTTGTTGTTGCACCTCCCCCCCCCCCCCCAATGAGTTAAACAAGAATATTATTATTGTCTCCTGCCTTCGCCCCAAAAATGTGTGATTGACACATCGTCATGATACATTAGCAACTACCTGGTGTTTTGGTTAGTGACCTACGTCGGTGGCCTAAAACATTAACTTAGTGATTAACCTGGGGAAAACCTTGAGGATAATTCCTACAACAACATCACGCCTCCAAAAAGACACACCCATTATACGATCATATTCAAGTATTGCATGAGAACGGCCAAACTTTGAAACCTTCAGAGTTTTGCCACCAAATGAACCCAATGGGGGGCCCCCATTAACTTGACATCCCAGCGGCAGGTTTTGACACGGCACGAGACGCTGGGCGCGTGGACGCAGATCACAGAACGGCGAGAAGATGGCAGCAAGAAGTGCCTCTTTAGGGCAATATTTATGTTGTGCAATCCCCGGATGGGTTGGGGGGAGGGAGGGCTGTAAGGGGAGTTAAGTGTGATGATTCCGACATGACCCAACTGGTGTATTGTCCCCCCTTGTCCCATTAAGCACTCTCTTTTTTGTTTGCGTTTCCGTGCGCTAAAAATGCGCTCTGTTTGAAGAGAATACAATCCTTGGAATTATCGCATTGTGTTTACATGCGATATGGACAGGGGCTCTAATCCCTGCTTAATTGATGGGCGCCGCACCGTATGATTCACAGGACAGAACGTACACTTCATGTAACCCACCCGTCTTTAAGTGTTTAAGTAGACAGCGTTGTCGTGTGTGCAGATTTGTTATGTAGCGCTTAATTTAACGATGCGCGCTTGCGTGTGATTTACAAGTCTGATCGAGGTATTTGATGTGGAGTGGTATCGACACAAGCGCGTGTGAGTGTGAACGCTTAATAGTGAATATTACTGCAATCGGCGTAGGTGCCTCTGGTATTAGAAAAGTTGCTGATAATTCCAGAACGCTCAAGTGATGTATCATGCGATATGGCTTCAATAGATTTGCAATACATTGGTGCTGTGTCTCATAATTTTGATCAATACATTGGTGCTGTGTCTCATAATTTTGATATTTTTTTTGTTTTCTATTGTTTGTTTCTGTCTTTCTCCCTTTCATTAATTTTTTTTTTCCATCTGATTTTAGCGAGCGCTGAGTCTTCTTTTGTTTCTTTTGTCTTTCTTTCTTTTTTTCTTTTTCATCTGTTTTATCGTTTAATTCATAACTTTAAAAATATTTTTTTTGAATTAGTAAATAATTCATTCCCATAGTATGTGTTCATGAATTTTTTTTTTAAAAGTCGTTTCAAAAATGTTTGACAAGAAGACGAGCTCTGGATCCCCCCCCCCCCCCCCCCCAATCCTCGCCCTTAAATCAACCTTGTCCGGATGACTGAAAATGATGAGATTTATTGGGTAACAAAGATTATCATTCCCCTTGCCGTCATCATATTGAATAGTATCAGGCAGCGATATACCTCTCTCTCTATCTATCTATCTATCTATCTATCTATCTATCTATCTATCTATCTATCTATCTATCTATCTATCTATCTATCTATCTATCTATCTATCTCGCTCTCTCTCTCTCTCTCTCACTGTCTCTCTCTTTCTTTCTCAATCTCTATTTTTCTCTCTCTCTTTTCGTTCCCTCTCTCTTGTTCTTTTTCTTTCTTTCTTTATCTCTCTTTATCTCTCTCTTTCTCTCTCTCTCTTTCTCGTTCTCTCTCTCACACGCACACAATTAAATTCTCTCCTCAGGAACATAAAATAACGAATTCTAACTGATCATTCCATTTCAACACCCTCAATGAGGCTCGCATCCTTTGTGTTCTCTGAAGCTGTTGACGGTGTGAATCATTACTTTGAGAACCCCTGTGCACGAACACTAAAGTTGCTATGCTCCCAGCATGCAAGCGCCGTCGGCAGATTTGTTTGTCAACCTGACTCATATTTCTGTGCTATATTTACTTCTCTGTGGACAAGCCGCATGACCCACTTTGTGATATGTTGGTAAAAGAATCAACTAGCGAGCCTCGCTTTGAGGCTACGTTATCACGCGCAATGGATGCTTAACGAGCAAATACAAAATAATCACCGGGAAGTAAAAAAAAAACAATGAACGTTTAATGACTGGCGAAACAAAATCAAAAAAAAAAAAAAATTATTAAAAAATTTAATATAATTCTGAAATGGATCTTTCAAAAAGTCGTCTAACAATATTTAAAGTGGATGAAAAAAAATATTCATGGCGCTATAGTTGTAAGTTTCTAAACAAAAATGCCAAAATAAAGAAAAGAATGATATAAAGTAATACAAAGTGTTACGTGAAACAAAGAGATGTTACTAATTAACACAGAGATGTTAATACTTAACACCGAGATGTTAATACTTAACAAAGAGATGTTATTACTTAACAAAGAGATGTTAATAATTAACAAAGAGATGTTACTAATTAACAAAGAGATGTTAATAATTAACAAAGAGATGTTACTAATTAACAAAGAGATGTTACTAATTAACACAGAGATGTTAATACTTAACACAGAGATGTTAATACTTAACAAAGAGATGTTATTACTTAACAAAGAGATGTTAATAATTAACAAAGAGATGTTACTAATTAACAAAGAGATGTTACTAATTAACAAAGAGATGTTACTAATTAACAAAGAGATGTTACTAATTAACACAGAGATGTTAATAATTAACAAAGAGATGTTAATAATTAACAAAGAGATGCTAATCATGAAACAAAGAGATGGTAATAATATTAAAAAGATATGTTCAAAGTGTCATTAACAAAGAGGAGGCATCTCTGACAGGAAGAAACATTGTCTCGAAAGATGGTATCATTAGCACAAAGAAGGTGTCAGAGACAGGGAGATTTATAATTATCAGCAGAGAGTTGGCATCAACTGTGATATGATACGTGTCACTGTCTCTGTCGTGACAGCAGCAGATCTTTGTTTATACGTGTATTAAGAGGCAGTCAAATTGTTCGCTGGCAGAACGTTATATAATACACATATTAATGTAGTTAAACGTTTTAAATTGTAAAAAAATCGCAATCTTATGCTTTAATTTCAGATGCTTTTAAAATCTCCATCAGCCCAGTAGGGTTAGTCATATATAAGACCAACGCCACAACGCATTACGCAATGTTACTATTTTTAGACAAGGTTTTCGTAAAACATGTCTGCTAACAATGTATTTCAGTATATATATATATATATATATCTGTAACCATTTTTTGTGTAAAATCTTTCGTACAAGAAAGTTGTATACACGTTTTCATCTAGGTTATGACCCACGATGCTTGCTCATATTAACGTAGAAATACCGAACAGCTGTTGAGAGATTGGCCAGACGAATTACCCGGATCTTTTATTTAATATATGTCCGCAATTTAATGATATTTATTGCCTAACTGAATGCCCGAATGTTCTGTTAATTGATTTCCGCCATTATAAAACAAACCCTATTTTAAAAATGCCATTGCCAAATACCTTATCTTTCAAAAAAAAAAAATATTTTTAAATTATTTATTTATTTTTAAAATTCAAGGCGTTGAGAGGTGGGAAAGGGGCGGGGGGGCGGGGGGGGGCTAAACTTTAAAAACTCAAACCCATCCTTTTCATTGTGATTTAACCTATTGGGTTTTAATTTTTAAAACCGATTCAATTTGCAAGGCCACATCCAACCCAGGTTTGAGACCCATTGTGAAATTTTTAGCTTTGGAGCATGGGTAAGACGAAAGCGACGTGTCTCAGAGCACCATTGTTCCAGCTGTGAGAGCACCATCGTGCCAGCTGTGAGAGCGCCATTGTATCAGCCGTGAGCCGACGACGGCTGAATAACTTAGCTTGGTTTTGATCTTCTCTTTGGTTCTCCCCCGCCCACCTCTTCTCCTTCCTCTCCGGTAAGGTTTTCTACAAGTAGGCCTGACAAGTTCACGAAACTATCTTTGAGCAGATTGATAGCGATTGAATGGAACGTGGACAGCCAGTAGGTGTCCGAAGCACGTCACATGAGTTCAAAGTATCAGCCAAGAAACACAGTGCAAATGTCGGAGTAGTGATATTTTGATCTTGTACAATTTAAATAAGCTAAAACCAAGTTAGTTTTATTTATTTATTTTTTTTTTTGGGGGGGAAGGAGACTTTTTTTTTTTTAAGGGGGGGGGGGGGGGAGGGGTGGCATGGCATCCACAGCGACCAAACTATTTTTTGAACCAAAAGAAACTTGTTGTATATTTAATCAGTTTTGACGCTGCCCCAGTAAATGTTATGACACACATTGTGTCAGCTAACCTCGGGAGACTATACAATTTCAAATAATTAGAAGTGGTCACTGCTGTTCATTGCTTGACCCTCCAACGCCCATGAAAAGAGTTTACAGCCGACCACTCTATGGCTCCACTTCATTGCTGCGACGCCCATATTGACTTATGTTTACAGCTAAACAACCCATATGTACAGATCATTACTGCACCACCCTCCCCCCCCCATTCTTTTTTCATCCCGTCATATCTTAAGTTAATTGCTTTGTCCCCCCCTCCCCCATACTTCCCCATCCCCAAACTGACAAGTTTAATTCAAGGTCAGGAATTCCATCCCGGCTGAACCTATGCAAAGAAAATGAACATGAATTGAAAATGGCCGTCTTATTATCCTGGTAAGTTCACGAGATATCATCAAGGAAATACCTTTCAAACTTGTTAACTTAACAGTCAAGGAAAGACCTTTAAGACAAGTTAACTTAACAGTCAAGGAAAGACCTTTAAGACTCGGTAACAAACATTCACATTTGTTGTCGAGTTAGCACAGTTGAAGACTTCTACAAGAAAGAAGAAATATCATACGACTTTGGCACGCAAGCTCAACATTTTCACAAGAAACTTTGTGTGTTCTAGCCTTGGCGAGAAAGGTTGGCTGTCACCATTCGTCTCAGAGCGGTGCCACTTACAACAGTGGTTCTCAACTTTTTGTGTTCTAGCCTTGGCGAGAAAGGTTGGCTGTCACCATTCGTCTCAGAGCGGTGCCACTTACAACAGTGGTTCTCAACTTTTTGTGTTCTAGCCTTGGCGAGAAAGGTTGGCTGTCACCATTCGTCTCAGAGCGGTGCCACTTACAACAGTGGTTCTCAACTTTTTGTGTTCTAGCCTTGGCGAGAAAGGTTGGTTGTCACCATTCGTCTCAGAGCGGTGCCACTTACAGTGGTTCTCAACTTTTTGTGTTCTAGCCTTGGCGAGAAAGGTTGGTTGTCACCATTCGTCTCAGAGCGGTGCCACTTACAAAAGTGGTTCTTAACTTTTTTGTGGGTTTTTTTCGACCTCGACTTCTATGAAAGTTACGTAGTAGCCCATGGGGTACACATTTGACTATACATTTTAGTATTTGGGATGTACAACAATAAAGATGACTGATTTCTTCGTTCAACTAAGCTATATATCAATGAACTCAGGTAACAGATCTATCTATGAGCAGAGATTTCATGTGACAAGGAACGCAAAGCCTGTTCAGTGGCGTAGCGAGGTTTAATGCCAACCGGGTTTGGGGGGGGGGGCAGATTTTCGTCCACTCCATCTAAACAAACAAAAAACCCTCTGCAGTTTGTCGAAAATTTCCGATGCTTTAACATACATGAAAAAAAAGTACTTCACGGGGCAGACGACCTGTCCGCCTCTCCCTTCCTACGCATGCGCATCTGTGTATATGTTCATTACCATGCGTGTACCTAGAATAAAATTATGCAGCATGTTCCGTTAAGCAGGAAAATGGTTAAGGTTATTCCATTCGTCGTGTCCCTGTTGATTATAAGGACGAGACAATGAGCCAATTAATGGCAGATCTCCGCTGCGTGAATAAGATTATACACCTGCAAAGTTTAGCATTAATGCCAGGTATAAACAGTGGCGTAGATAATAGGTTGGGTTTTTTCACCAACCGGGGCGGAAAGAATCTGCAAGCAAATGTGAAAACTTAAAGGCCGCCCTCCAAAAATAAAGAAAATTGAGCTGCCCGTAGCGAACACCCCCCCTCCAACCCCACTTTTCCACAAATCTACATCTCGATGCCTACGCCTCTGTGTAGCATCACAGATATTAACTCAATGACCAAATGACATAAACGAAATGTAGTTATTATGAGCAGATGGCCCGTGTTCACCCGCCCGGGTGAGACGATTCCAACACACGGACACACGACCGGGGGGGGGGGGGGGCTGTAAGTTTAATGGTTAGTGTTGTTGTTGTTTTGGGGGGGGGGGGGGTTGATGACGTGGACGTGTTATTCCTAGCCTAGGTCGATCGTGCGTTTGATGTGCATGAATTTAAAAGAGAAAACAGTCGTCCGGTTCATGCTAGGTGAACCTTGTGTTGTTGCATGCAAATGTTGAACAGCTAGAAAGCACACATCGGGGCGGGGGTTGGATGGTTTAGGTCGGCGCTCGGATTGTCGAAACAATATTTGCCGTTTTGATTCTGGGCTCCGACTTCGGAGGTATGACGCAACCCAGGCGAATTGTTTACATACAGTGGCGTACCTACGGTTAGTACAGACCCACCTAGGCTCCGACTTGGGAGGTATGATGCAACCCAAGCGAAGTGTTTACATACAGTGACCTTATAGCTACGGTTAGTACAGCCCCCTATTTCAACTTAAATATTTCTGCAGTTTTCCATAAAATGCCGCCCCTGCATCCATAGAGAAAGTAGCCGCCCTCGCATCCACTTCCTCCGCCAGTGTTTCTATTCATGACGGATATTTGAACAATTTGACAGACGGACACTTTTTTTAAAATTTGTATTTAACATATTACAACTTGCAAATGTTTTATTTGTTATCCCACAAGAGCCTCTTTTATCTAAAATATAATGTCTTCATTACCTGCTCTTTATGTCATCCGTGAGCCTTCTCTCAACTGTTCATCACCAACTTCATCTTTTACAGTCACGACTTCTGACTCCTGACTATTTAAACCTTAAACGAACGCAACATTTTCTGGTCTCAGAACCCCCCTCCCCCCCCCCTCAAACCTCGACTCACTCAGAGTCACCCTGCTAATAGGGTCAGCCCCCATAGGGCTCATATATTGGAAAAAAAAGTGTGGGTCACAAAGACCAAGATGAATTGATGTCCTCCTAATCTCAACAGCATGACTGGTGACAAAGCGCTAAGGTCAAACCTGGGAAGTTTTTGCCTTAATTCTTTGGAGACCTTCCGTGAAAATGCGTCCCGTTTCTTTTGGGGCCAATTAGCTTTAGTTAATGGTGACACCAAGAAATAGGGTGAGTGCTGTGGTAGCAAAAAAACGAAAGGGATGAGTTCAGTCGTTGATTGGGGGTTCAAGGTCACTAACGATGTTATTGACTGAGACGAGAAACATGTTTGACTCCTAGGCTGGTGGAACAAAGGTATCGAAACTCGAAGTCGCGTATTCAGAATCGTTAACTACTACCCGGAGTCGAAACTGATAAAATCTTCTTGTAAAGATATATATAAAACGTTATTATTATTCATTATTCTTTATCTTTAGAAGAAAAAAAATATTTTCGAAAGTAAGAAATAATCGACCCACGATTCCAAATAGTTTGATAAACAATAAATATTCGATTTTTAAAAAAAAAAAATTGTATTCGATTAGGATTTTTCGAGTCTGAAGTCCTCTATAGAATGTTTGACCTTAAAGACTGCTGACATCTGGGAGTGAACATGTTTAAGGTAAGTACTGTGAGCCCGGGGACCTGGAGATTGAATTATTTCAAATAGAACCGCGCCCAGACGTGCGGACTGTGTTGACTTTGATTGCATTAGGCCGGGCGCCTGGGAGGTGGGGCGGGAAGGGAGGGCAGTTCACTCCTGCAGATGGCACTTGTGGCGTTCTGTGTTGATGTGTCTGCTGTGTGAGGTAGAGGTAGAAGGGTTGGAGATAGGGGGGTTAGGGTTTTGAAATTAAACTAAACTGTCTCATAGAACTCATCACTTTAAGAGAGCAAGAGATGATGCCATTGACGTACATTGCTTTTATAACATTTCATCTTTTCTTTTCTAACTCCACCCACAAGATGCATTATAACATTTCATCTATTCTATTCTAACTCCACCCACAAGATGCATTATAACGGTTCATCTTTTCTTTTCTAACTCCACCCACAAGATACATTATAACATTTCATCTTTTCTTTTCTAACTCCACCCACAAGATGCATTATAACATTTCATCTATTCTATTCTAACTCCACCCACAAGATGCATTATAGCGGTTCATCTTTTCTTTTCTAACTCCACCCACAAGATGCATTATAACGGTTCATCTTTTCTTTTCTAACTCCACCCACAAGATGCATTATAACGGTTCGGTTTTTGTAGTGTAGCTCAGTTACATTTTGTGTGTGTGGGTTGTGTATTGTTATATCGGTTAATCGCTCACCATGCTGTCTGCCTCCATCTCATGTCACGGGTTGTTATGTCATCTCCATGCAGACCTGCCTGAAAAGCCCATGTCATCATGCTATCTTAATTTGCTATTTGACCTCGGACGAAATCGAGCTCGCCGTAACTTGGTGGTGAGGCAGAGACGCCGCCATTGCCGTCTCTTGGTGGTGAGAGGGTGCTGCAACCATCGCAATCACCTGGCGGTGAGACAGAACGGCCACCATCGCCATCACTTGGTGGTGAGACAGCGCTGCTGCCACCGCAATCCCCGGGTGGTGCGACATCGCCACCGCCATCACTTGGTGGTGAGACAGCACCGCCACCATCGCAATCACCTGGTGGTGCGACAGCGCCGCTGCCATTGCTTTAAATTGTCGCTGCAGTCACTGTTCATAAATTACTTGTTCTTTACATCATCACCGGAATAATTCTACTATTATAATCTGTTATTTCATTTCAATTCTCTGTTGTGGAAGCCTAAAGGTATGAGATCGAAGCCGTTAAGCTTCCGCTTAAAACCCCACCGTCACACATGGGTTGGTACTCTATCAACCGTACAATGAATTCCATTGCCCTAAAGCAAGAGATTTGGAACGGATTTGATCTCTCCGAGACTTTTTTGTTTGATGTTGTTTCACCGTATCACCAACTTAGTAGTCTATCAGTTCTTTTGGAATCATAATAAAAAAAATGTCGATAATTGAGATGTGTGCAATGTCTGCTGGCGTTATTAGGTCACTTTGTTCACCTCATTCAGAAACACAGGTATTTCTGTTGATGCGATAGTGAGGCTCATAGAAGTCCTTCTGTTGATGCAATAGTGAAGATGATAGAAGTCCTTCTGTTGGTGCGATAGTAAGCATGATAGAAGTCCTTCTGTTGATGCGATAGTGAGCATGATAGAAGTCCTTCTGTTGATGCAATAGTGAAGATGATAGAAGTCCTTCTGTTGATGCGATAGTGAGGATGATAGAAATTCTTCTGGTGATGCGATAGTAAGCATGATACAAGTCCTTCTGTTGATGCGATAGTGAGCATGATAGAAGTCCTTCTGGTGATGTTATAGTGAGGATGATAGAAGTCCTTGAAGTAGAGATCGTTCTTGACCTGGGTTTCAAAGTCCAGCCGTATGGACCCCTGTTACAGGAACTATAAGGGGAGGGGGGAGAGAGAAAAGAGGTGTAGGGGTGTTACTGTGCAATTTTTTTGGTTGTTGATTTTTTGGCGCGGCTGACATTTTCAGTCAACTTCACAAACTACATGTGAATTTGTGTGGATTTGTGTGGATTTGTGTAGATTTGTGTGGATTTGTGTGAATTTGTGTGAATTTGTGTGAATTTGTGTGGATTTGTGTGGATTTGTGTGCATTTGTGTGAATTTGTGTGGATTTGTGTGAATTTGTGTGAATTTGTGTGGATTTGTGTGGATTTGTGTGAATTTGTGTGAATTTGTGTGGATTTGTGTGGATTTGTGTGAATTTGTGTGGATTTGTGTGGATTTGTGTGGATTTGTGTGGATTTGTTTGGATTTGTGTGGATTTGTGTGGATTTGTCTGGATTTGTGTGAATTTGTGTGGATTTGTGTGGATTTGTGTGGATTTACCACGAAATTTATTCTTCCTTTTGTGATCTTAAGAAGGTTGAAAAGTGAGCAAGGATTGTGGAGATAAAGGATTGTAGAGATGTCTGCTAGTAATGATTGTGGAGATAAAGTTATAGAAAGATACTAAGCACATTGCAAGTCAATTAGCTGGATCTCGTGACACACGCGTGATAAAGCTGGACCTAAAGCTGGACACATGGACAAAAAGTCCATTATTTCCTTAATTTATTGTCACCGCCACTGGACACAAGTGCCCTCGGGTGGTATACATTTGCCTCTTCCGCTCAGTTACGTCAAACAGTGCTGCCTCCTGTTTAACAAGGGACATAACCCTGCGTGCAGTCTGACCATTGTCCAGTATCGGTCAACTGGACATAAAAGTCTCATTAAGTGGACGAAGATGACGTCCTCTGGTCCCCGCAGAAAGTCCGACGGCCCAAACAATATTGGCAATAACTGTTCCCTACTCCTCCCCCCCCCCACGCCCTCTGGCCGGCTAGATTCATGGCCACGTCACTGGCCTATTAAACATCACTTCCTATTAGTCTGCCGCCCGATGTTATGACCACGGGGCGTAACCGGAAGTTTGGCGTCCCATTCTGTCCCACCGAGAAATTACCCTTCTGTTGCAGGGGAAGGGGGAGTGACGTCATTAAGGCACGCTCAGTCATCGTTAGTAGTACTCTAGTGTCCCTCAAACAATCTGACCAGGGCGTTCAGACTATATGGTGCCACTCAAACAATCTGACCAGGGCGTTCAGACTATATGGTGCCACTCAAACAATCTGACAGGGCGTTCAGACTATATGGTGCCACTCAAACAATCTGACCAGGGCGTTCAGACTATATGGTGCCACTCAAACAATCTGACCAGTGCGTTCAGACTATATGGTGCCACTCAAACAATCTGACCAGGGCGTTCAGACTATATGGTGTCACTCAAACAATCTGACAGGGCGTTCAGACTATATGGCACCACTCAAACAATCTGACAAGGGCGTTCAGACTATATGGTGCCACTCAAACAATCTGACAGGGCGTTCAGACTATATGGCGCCACTCAAACAATCTGACCAGGGCGTTCAGACTATATGGCGCCACTCAAACAATCTGACCAGTGCTTTCAGACTATATGGTGCCACTCAAACAATCTGACCAGTGCGTTCAGACTATATGGCGCCACTCAAACAATATGACCAGGGCGTTCAGACGATATGGTGTCAATCAAATAAAACTGTCCAGGGCGTTGGGACTTGTCATGAATATAGAAAGTCACGTCTACTTCACGGGTGATATATTTTTGTTTACCACCATTCGTTTATTTACTGAGCTATCTGCTTACTTCTCTCTCTCTCTCTTTATTTCTCTCTTGTATACACTCTCTCTGTCTATGTCTTTTTCTACTTGCTACACGCTAAATGACTGCCATATAGAACACTCAACAATCCCCTAAAATTCTAACAAGTGGCGGACACTGTTTTATTTTGATGTCAGAAAAGCATGAATCGTGTGACGTGACAATGTTTATTTGAAAAATCTGGAGACGTGACAATGTTTATTTGAAGAATCATGAGACGTGACAATGTTTACCTAAAGAATGATACAATTTTTAGAAAAGAAATCAGATACTGTTTTTGTTGTTTGGTGGAACAATAAAAAAAATATCATTGGAGCGCATTTTGTGAAGGAACAATAAATCATATTTCACGGGAGCGCATCTTGTTTCCTCTATCCGTACTTCAACGTTGCCGATAAACGTTCGTGCACTGTACACACGTGTTTACTACTACCACCGCAGCACCATCTGTTCGGTGTGTGCACCCACCCATGACCAAGCGGTGATCTTGTCTGGGTTAATGACACGGATGATTCCATGTTCCCTTGTTTATTAAGGGGCCGTGACTCAATCCAGTAAAGATGCACCGGTTGTCTTCCCGTTGTCAAGGGACGGCAAGATGAGATTTGTCTCCATACACCGGAGACTGGAATGATACTGATTACCAATCTACGTTTAAATTGGACAGCACGGAGTTCAACGGGTGCAGTTTCATAGAATGACAGGGTTCAAGTTCAAGATGGTTCGTTTTCACCTCACGCTTAAGAGTTTAACCTGAAGAGATCTTTGGATGGTGACATATTAGCATTGATCTGACTCCTAAGGTGACCTCATCACAAAGTTGACAATTACTTGTAAAGATTTGTTGGCGATAGAGATAATATGCTAAATTGAAACAGAATATTTAGCATTAAAATAAAAACAAACGCGTAATCTAATGCGAAATTGGAGGACTACGCCAGGGGTCGAGTCCTGCAGGAACGCGTAGGAACGTTTTCACTCTATTTTTCTTTTTTGATGTGTAATATATATATATATAAGGACACATAAGGGAAAGTTTCATATATATATATATATAAGGACACATAAGGGAAAGTTTCATTTATATATATATATAAGGACACATAAGGGAAAGTTTCATATATATATATATATAAGGACACATAAGGGAAAGTTTCATATATATATATATATAAGGACACATAAGGGAAAGTTTCATATATATATATATATAAGGACACATAAGGGAAAGTTTCATATATATATATATATAAGGACACATAAGGGAAAGTTTCATATATATATATATATATAAGGACACATAACGGAAAGTTTCATATATATATATATATATAAGGACACATAAGGGAAAGTTTCATATATATATATATATAAGGACACATAACGGAAAGTTTCATATATATATATATATATATATATGAAACTTTCCGTTATGTGTCCAAGTGAAATATGTTTTTTTTTGTGTTTAGGTAAAAAGAAAAACATTATCATAAAGAAGTCATTTTTACGAAAGTCCACCAAGCCCAAGAGTTCTTGTATTGTTTGTGGGTTTGTTTGTTTGTGGGTTTGTTTGTTTTTTTTTTTTTTTTTTTTTTTTTTTTTTTTTTTTTTTTTTTTTTTTTGTTTTTGTTGTTGTTGTTGTTGTTTGTTTCAAGAAAAAGTATAGGTTTGAGATTTCATTTCAAAAATTATCTGAATATTTATTTGGAAGTGAATTGTTATCATCTTAATAATTCTTTAAGTATTGAGGACCACTGAGACGAAAAGGTGTGTGGGGATTTTTTAAAAAAAAAAGGGGGGGGGGGCATGCAACAGAAATCACAACAGCTCGGAAACTGACTATTTCTAATCCTATAGACCTGGTCCACGGGCCGTAACTCTCGCGTTTATTCAAGGGGAGCTCATTTGTTGTGCAAAAGGCTTTATCATTGTTTGCTCAGAGTTATCGATCTTAGTCAATTTCGAAGCTCATTCCGCGGTATTAAAATTGATTCTCACCTGCACTTCTGCACGGTTTTCTACCGGCCGCGACGCAATTTTCCTGAGGCGATAATTAGAATACTTTAAAAATCGTTTTTTCAAAGCAAATTGGCCGTCAAAATAAAATTAAATAGTTTGGAAGGGGGTGGGGGGTCGGGGATTTTTCCCCCTTTATTTAAAAAAAACAACAACATTAAAGCTGAGGGTAATCATGGATAGATTTATCGATTATTTAGAACTCGACGCAGGCCTCAGGCGTGAGTAGTCGAGCAGATGCAGAAGAGGCGTAGCGGAATAATTGATGTGGGTTCTAATTGGAATGGGTTCGTAATTGCAGGGGAGGTGACCGGTTGGGGGTGGGGTCTTCTTCATCTCTACTTGTCTAAGACCACTGGCTTCCCAGCCCCCTTTAATGATTTGTTAGGTCCAGGTCTCGACATCCCCCCCATCCCCTAACTCCCCGAGTAGATTGCGATGGTCAACGGTAGCACCAATAAAAATTTATTGCAGTGTGCAATCGTTGCTGCGCAGGAGCGTCATCGGCAGTTTTATGAGATGGAAGAGCAAGAGCTGAGAGGACATGTATTGGAAGAATTGATAGGACATGTATTGGAAGAGCATGAGCAGAAAGGACATGTATGGAAGAGCTGAGAGTACATGTATTGGATGAGCATGAGCAGAGAGGACATTGTTATGTAGGTGACGTGTTTTGATGCACGCTTTCCCCGTGCATGACCTCTTGTAGTCAACACACTCGAGGCCGTTTTGGGGTGTGACTAGCGAAATTAACACATTAAAAGTTTATTAATTGTAATTAGCCCTGGCTTTTGAGTGTCGTGTTATTTGTTATTGTATTTAAACTTTGGTATCGTCTTTTGTTATGTACCGTTTTGGAACGAGTCATAGACTTAAATAAGAGATAAAATTCCACATTAACAACAGTCCTTAATAACATGTATTGGAAGAACTGATTTGAAATGTATTGGAAGAGCTGAGAGGACATTATTGGAAGAGCTGAGAGGACATGTATTGGAAGAGCAGAGAGGACGTGTATTGGAAGAGCAGAGAGGGTGTGTATTGGAAGAGCAGAGAGGACGTGTTTTGGAAGAGCAGAGAGGACGTGTTTTGGAAGAGCAGAGAGGACGTGTATTGGAAGAGCAGAGAGGACGTGTATTGGAAGAGCTGAGAGGACGTGTTTTGGAAGAGCAGAGAAAACATGTATTCAAACAACAGGTCACAATCAGTAAAGCGCTACAAATGATGTCATTTTGTGTTATTGCTGAAAGCGTCTCCTCATAGAAAATTTAAAAAAAAATAGTTTAAGTTTTAAAAGAATTAACACTGGCAACGTTATACAGTTATACAAGTATGTGAAGTTTTACTTACATTAAAAGCCTTAGCTAATTGGGTGTTAAGGACCTCTGGATTAACGGAGTATGTGCAAACACCTTGCCAATCACACACTTCACGTACGTTTTTTTTTAATTGAATTATTATTTATTATTATGAGTAGTAGCAGTGTAAGTAGTGGTAGCCTTAATGAGTAGTAGCAGTGTAAGTAGTGGTAGCCTTAATGAGTAGTAGCAGTGTAAGTAGTGGTAGCCTTAATGAGTAGTAGCAGTGTAAGTAGTGGTAGCCTTAATGAGTAGTAGCAGTGTAAGTAGTGGTAGCCTTAATGAGTAGTAGCAGTGTAAGTAGTGGTAGCCTTAATGAGTAGTAGCAGTGTAAGTAGTGGTAGCCTTAATGAGTAGTAGCAGTGTAAGTAGTGGTAGCCTTAATGAGTAGTAGCAGTGTAAGTAGTGGTAGCCTTAATGAGTAGTAGCAGTGTAAGTATTGGTAGCCTTAATGAGTAGTAGCAGTGTAAGTATTGGTAGCCTTAATGAGTAGTAGCAGTGTAAGTATTGGTAGCCTTAATGAGTAGTAGCAGTGTAAGTAGTGGTAGCCTTAATGAGTAGTAGCAGTGTAAGTAGTGGTAGCCTTAATGAGTAGTAGCAGTGTAAGTATTGGTAGCCTTAATGAGTAGTAGCAGTGTAAGTATTGGTAGCCTTAATGAGTAGTAGCAGTGTAAGTATTGGTAGCCTTAATGAGTAGTAGCAGTGTAAGTAGTGGTAGCCTTAATGAGTAGTAGCAGTGTAAGTAGTGGTAGCCTTAATGAGTAGTAGCAGTGTAAGTAGTGGTAGCATTAATGAGTAGTAGCAGTGTAAGTAGTGGTAGCCTTAATGAGTAGTAGCAGTGTAAGTAGTGGTAGCCTTAATGAGTAGTAGCAGTGTAAGTAGTGGTAGCCTTAATGAGTAGTAGCAGTGTAAGTAGTGGTAGCCTTAATGAGTAGTAGCAGTGTAAGTAGTGGTAGCCTTAATGAGTAGTAGCAGTGTAAGTAGTGGTAGCCTTAATGAGTAGTAGCAGTGTAAGTAGTGGTAGCCTTAATGAGTAGTAGCAGTGTAAGTAGTGGTAGCCTTAATGAGTAGTAGCAGTGTAAGTATTGGTAGCCTTAATGAGTAGTAGCAGTGTAAGTAGTGGTAGCCTTAATGAGTAGTAGCAGTGTAAGTATTGGTAGCCTTAATGAGTAGTAGCAGTGTAAGTATTGGTAGCCTTAATGAGTAGTAGCAGTGTAAGTATTGGTAGCCTTAATGAGTAGTAGCAGTGTAAGTAGTGGTAGCCTTAATGAGTAGTAGCAGTGTAAGTAGTGGTAGCCTTAATGAGTAGTAGCAGTGTAAGTAGTGGTAGCCTTAATGAGTAGTAGCAGTGTAAGTATTGGTAGCCTTAATGAGTAGTAGCAGTGTAAGTAGTGGTAGCCTTAATGAGTAGTAGCAGTGTAAGTATTGGTAGCCTTAATGAGTAGTAGCAGTGTAAGTATTGGTAGCCTTAATGAGTAGTAGCAGTGTAAGTATTGGTAGCCTTAATGAGTAGTAGCAGTGTAAGTATTGGTAGCCTTAATGAGTAGTAGCAGTGTAAGTATTGGTAGCCTTAATGAGTAGTAGCAGTGTAAGTAGTGGTAGCCTTAATGAGTAGTAGCAGTGTAAGTATTGGTAGCCTTAATGAGTAGTAGCAGTGTAAGTAGTGGTAGCCTTAATGAGTAGTAGCAGTGTAAGTATTGGTAGCCTTAATGAGTAGTAGCAGTGTAAGTATTGGTAGCCTTAATGAGTAGTAGCAGTGTAAGTATTGGTAGCCTTAATGAGTAGTAGCAGTGTAAGTAGTGGTAGCCGTAATAATTATTAGCAGTGTAAGTAGTGGTAGCCTTAATGAGTAGTAGCAGAGTAAGTAGTGGTAGCCTTAATGAGTAGTAGCAGTGTAAGTATTGGTAGCCTTAATGAGTAGTAGCAGTGTAAGTATTGGTAGCCTTAATGAGTAGTAGCAGTGTAAGTATTGGTAGCCTTAATGAGTAGTAGCAGTGTAAGTAGTGGTAGCCGTAATAATTATTAGCAGTGTAAGTAGTGGTAGCCTTAATGAGTAGTAGCAGTGTAAGTAGTGGTAGCCTTAATGAGTAGTAGCAGTGTAAGTATTGGTAGCCTTAATGAGTAGTAGCAGTGTAAGTATTGGTAGCCTTAATGAGTAGTAGCAGTGTAAGTAGTGGTAGCCGTAATAATTATTAGCAGTGTAAGTAGTGGTAGCCTTAATGAGTAGTAGCAGTGTAAGTAGTGGTAGCCTTAATGAGTAGTAGCAGTGTAAGTATTGGTAGCCTTAATGAGTAGTAGCAGTGTAAGTATTGGTAGCCTTAATGAGTAGTAGCAGTGTAAGTATTGGTAGCCTTAAATGTAGTAGCAGTGTAAGTAGTGGTAGCCGTAATAATTATTAGCAGTGTAAGTAGTGGTAGCCGTAATAAGTAGTAGCAATGTAAGTAGTGGTAGTCGTAATAAGTAGTAGCAATGTAAGTAGTGGTAGCCTTAATGAGTAGTAGCAGTGTAAGTAGTGGTAGCCGTAATAATTAGTAGCAGTGTAAGTAGTGGTAGCCTTAATAAGTAGTAGCAGTGTAAGTAGTGGTAGCCGTAATAATTATTAGCAGTGTAAGTAGTGGTAGCCTTAATGAGTAGTAGCAGTGTAAGTAGTGGTAGCCTTAATGAGTAGTAGCAGTGTAAGTAGTGGTAGCCATAATAATTAGTAGCAGCGTAAGTAGTGGTAGCCGTAATAATTAGTGGCAGTATAAGTAGTGGTAGCCGTAATCATTAGTAGCAGTGTAAGTAGTGGTAGCCTTAATAAGTAGTAGCAGTGTAAGTAGTGGTAGCCGTAATAATTATTAGCAGTGTAAGTAGTGGTAGCCTTAATGAGTAGTAGCAGTGTAAGTAGTGGTAGCCTTAATGAGTAGTAGCAGTGTAAGTAGTGGTAGCCATAATAATTAGTAGCAGCGTAAGTAGTGGTAGCGGTAATGATTAGTGGCAGTGTAATTAGTGGTAGCGGTAATGATTAGTGGCAGTGTAATTAGTGGTGGCCGTAATGATTAGAGCAGTGTAAGTAGTGGTAGCGGTAATGATTAGTGGCAGTGTAATTAGTGGTGGCCGTAATGATTAGAGCAGTGTAAGTAGTGGTAGCGGTAATGATTAGTGGCAGTGTAATTAGTGGTGGCCGTAATGATTAGAGCAGTGTAAGTAGTGGTAGCGGTAATGATTAGTGGCAGTGTAATTAGTGGTGGCCGTAATGATTAGAGCAGTGTAAGAAGTTGTTGCCTTAATGATTAGTAGCAGTGTAAGTAGTGGTAGCGGTAATGATTAGTGGCAGTGTAATTAGTGGTAGCCGTAATGATTAGTAGCAGTGTAATTAGTGGTAGCCGTAATGATTAGTAGCAGTGTAAGTAGTGGTAGCGGTAATGATTAGTAGCAGTGTAAGTAGTGGTAGCGGTAATGATTAGTAGCAGTGTAATTAGTGGTAGCGGTAATGATTAGTGGCAGTGTAATTAGTGGTAGCGGTAATGATTAGTAGCAGTGTAATTAGTGGTAGCCGTAATGATTAGTAGCAGTGTAATTAGTGGTAGCCGTAA
The DNA here is from genome assembly GCA_964017045.1 of Omphiscola glabra. NCBI lineage: Eukaryota > Metazoa > Mollusca > Gastropoda > Lymnaeidae > Omphiscola > Omphiscola glabra. The sequence continues at coordinate 3,852,355 of OZ024803.1, read as the reverse complement.
TGATTAGTAGCAGTGTAATTAGTGGTGGCCGTAATGATTAGTAGCAGTGTAATTAGTGGTAGCCGTAAACGATGGTGAAGTTTTAACGAAAGGCTACGGTGGTGGTAGAGGGTAATGGGGGGGGGGCGGGCTGAAGGGGACCGTTAATTGTGAGTTTTGTGGAGGGGGATAGTATGTGGGCGTGGTCCATTCTTTATTCCAGGCTAATATCCTTGACAATTATTAACGCTCAAACGGATGGGCGCGAAGGAGTTTTGAAAGTGGGGAAATGATGGGGTCGGGGTGTGAGATAGTAAATGAAGGGGTCGGGGTGTGAAAAAGTAAATGAAGGGGAAGGATGTGAAAAAGTAAATGAAGGGTTCGGGGTGTGAGATAGTAAATGAAGGGGTCGGGGTGTGAAATAGTAAATGAAGGGGTCGGGGTGTGAAAATGTAAATGAAGGGGTCGGGGTGTGAAAATGTAAATGAAGGGGTCGGGGTGTGAGATAGTAAATGAAGGGGTCGGGGTGTGAAATAGTAAATGAAGGGGTCGGGGTGTGAAAATGTAAATGAAGGGGTCGGGGTGCGAGATAGTAAATGAAGGGGTCGGGGTGTGAAACAGTAAATGAAGGGGTCGGGTGTGAAACAGTAAATGAAGGGGTCTGGGTGTGAAATAGTAAATGAAGGGGAGGGATGTGAGACAGTAAATGAATGGGAGGGATGTGAGATAGTAAATGAAGGGGCCTGTTAACATTGTTAAAAGGGTGAGAGGCCATCAATAGTATAGCCCTGACCGTTCTAGTATCTTTTATTTTGATGTGTAGATCATGAAAGAAGTCAGTTTGAATTTTTATTATTACCGGTAACTTGTTCTGTTTTTAAAAGAATATTAGACACAATATTAAATTTAACAAAATAACAAAAATTAAGAACCATTCGTCATATCATAAAAAATTTACAAAATAATTATACATTAAGGGATCGTGACAGAAGCATAATTGTGGGGAAAGGCTTGACAAAAAGGTATTCTTTTATTTTAGGCCTTATATTATTCCAGATGTCATTTAGGCCTGTATTGTTCCAGTTGTTACATAGGCCTTATAGTATTGCAGCTGTCACAGAGGCCTGTATTGTTCCAGTTGTTACATAGGCCTTATAGTATTGCAGCTGTCACAGAGGCCTGTATTGTTGCAGTTGTTACATAGGCCTTATAGTATTGCAGCTGTCACAGAGGCCTGTATTGTTCCAGTTGTTACATAGGCCTTATAGTATTGCAGCTGTCACAGAGGCCTGTATTATTCCAGTTGTTACATAGGCCTTATAATATTGCAGCTGTCACAGACGCCTGTATTATTCCAGTTGTTACATAGGCCTTATAGTATTGCAGCTGTCACAGAGGCCTGTATTATTTCAGTTGTTACATAGGCCTTTTATTATTGCAGTTGTCACATAGGCCTGTATTATTCCAGTTGTTACATAGGCCTTAAAGTATTGCAGATGTCACAGAGGCCTGTATTATTCCAGTTGTCACATAGGCCTGTATTATTCCAGTTGTTACATAGGCCTTATAGTATTGCAGCTGTCACATAGGCCTGTATTATTCCAGTTGTTACATAGGCCTTATAGTATAGCAGCTGTCACAGAGGCCTGTATTATTCCAGTTGTTACATAGGCCTTATAGTATTGCAGCTGTCACAGAGGCCTGTATTATTCCAGCCTTTCACATAGGCCTGTACTGAGCTTCTTATTTCATGTCACACCACGTCATCATAAGAAAATATCTCTCAAATTCCGTTCTTTGGTGACTTATTTTTGTTCTCACAAAGCTCCTCTTCCCATCCAATATTTCCGTTAAACACCGAGTTCCAGTCTCTCATAATCATGAGTAGTAACTGACTGTCTCTCATAATCATGAGTAGTAACTGACTGTCTCTCATAATCATGAGTAGTAACTGACTGTCTCTCATAATCATGAGTAGTAACTGACTGTCTCTCATAATCATGAGTAGTAACTGACTGTCTCTCATAATCATGAGTAGTAACTGACTGTCTCTCATAATCATGAGTAGTAAATGACTGTCTCTCATAATCATGAGTAGTAACTGATGTTAAAATTAAATTTTGCCTTGTTTTTTTTGTTTCGAAAATGCCGCCCACCCTAATATAGAGAATATAGAGAAATACATTCCCCCCCCCCCCCAGTGGACCACCACCCGCTCCTTCCTTCCTACGCATCTGACAGCTGAGAGATCTCTGCAAATACACTTTCCGTCAGATCTAAGAAGTTAGAATATAGCAGAGGGGCGTCTTTGTAGCCTGCGGGCCACGGCATGAGTAGAGAGGGAAATATTTCGTGATATTTAATATGTCAAATAAACGATAAATGTTTAAATTAAGGAAAATTAAGTCTTGTGCCCATATCAACTTTAAATTTCATTTTTTTTTTAATTAAAAAAACTCCATCGACTAACCACAATCTTCTCGTAGAGTTATCATATCACATGTCCAGCCCTTGAGCAGAGATCTGATATTTTCAGAAGACGTACTGTTACACTAACCCTTGGTCATTACTGATTAGCGTTTTGTTCCTGGTGCGTGATTGGGGAGAATTGGGGGTGCTGGATTCCGTTCTACAAACCTTATATTTTGTTAACCTTTTCTCCAGGTCACCGACGATTTTTCGGTGACCTAATTACGGGTCTTGTCCCTGGACACCCAGGACTAATATCCGCCCTGCCCCCCTGCAAGCGCTCTCCGCCCTAACTACCCAGGGTGCTTATCATTACAACCCCCCGACGTAAATAGCTCTCTAGTAATCTATTATTGATGGAATTGTCCATGTGAGAAATTTCGATTAGAGGAAGCCATGCTTGGTGGTTCCTGGAACATCATCTCTGACCTTTCTTGTGTACATGAGACCATACGTACCAATCGGGTCGTATTCGGGGTCGTATTTGGGGTAATTTTTAAGTGTCTGACTCGTTTTTTTATTCAAAGAAGTATACTGCTCTCTCCCTCTCTCTCTTCTCTCTCTTACTCTATCTTTCTCTCCTTCTTTCTCGTCTCCCTCTTTCTCTTGCTTTATCTCTCTCTTTTTCCCACTTTCTTTGTCTATATGCCTCTCTCTCCTTCTCTCTCTCTTTTTCTTTCTCTCTTTTTGTGTTTCTCTATTTCTTGTTCTTTCTATATTTCTCTCTATCTCTTTCTCTTTTTCTTTTTTTCTCTATGTCTCTCTCTTTCTCTCTCTGTCACTGTATACCTGTCTATTTCTCTGTCTCTATATGTCTCTCTCGCAATCTCCCTTCTCACTCTCTCTCTCTCTCGGGACTCCGACAGCAGAGATATCATAAGAAATAACAGTGTTGTATGATCTGTCTGAAATTACAGGAAATGTTAGCATACGGTTCCATTATAAGACCATAAGAAATAACAGGAAATGTTTACATAGGTTCCATTATAAGACCATAAGAAATAACAGGAAATGTTTACATAGGTTCCATTATAAGACCATAAGAACTAACAGGAAATGTTTACATACGGTTCCATTATAAGACCATAAGAACTAACAGGAAATGTTTACATAGGTTCCATTATAAGGCAATAAGAAATTACAGGAAATGTTTACATATGGTTCTATTATAAGACCATAAGAACTAACAGGAAATGCTAACATACGGTTCTATTATAAAACCATAAGAACTAACAGGAAATGCTAACATACGGTTCCATTATAAGACCATAAGAACTAACCGGAAATGCTAACATACGGTTTTATTTTAAGACCATAAGAACTAACAGGAAATGCTAACATACGGTTCTATTATAAGACCATAAGAACTAACAGGAAATGCTAACATACGGTTTCATTATAAGACCATAAGAACTAACAGGAAATGCTAACATACGGTTCTATTATAAGACCATAAGAACTAACAGGAAATGCTAACATACGGTTCCATTATAAGACCATAAGATCTAACAGGAAATGCTAACATACGGTTCTATTATAAGACCATAAGAACTAACAGGAAATGCTAACATACGGTTCTATTATAAGACCATAAGAACTAACAGGAAATGTTTACATACTGTTCTATTATAAGACCATAAGATATTACAGGAAATGTTTACATATGGTTCTATTATAAGACCATAAGAACTAACAGGAAATGCTAACATACGGTTCTATTATAAAACCATAAGAACTAACAGGAAATGCTAACATACGGTTCCATTATAAGACCATAAGAACTAACCGGAAATGCTAACATACGGTTCCATTATAAGACCATAAGAACTAACTGGAAATGCTAACATACGGTTCTATTATAAGACCATAAGAACTAACAGGAAATGCTAACATACGGTTCTATTATAAGACCATAAGAACTAACAGGAAATGCTAACATACGGTTCTATTATAAGACCATAAGAACTAACAGGAAATGCTAACATACGGTTCTATTATAAGACCATAAGAACTAACAGGAAATGCTAACATACGGTTCCATTATAAGACCATAAGATCTAACAGGAAATGCTAACATACGGTTCTATTATAAGACCATAAGAACTAACAGGAAATGCTAACATACGGTTCTATTATAAGACCATAAGAACTAACAGGAAATGTTTACATACTGTTCTATTATAAGACCATAAGATATTACAGGAAATGTTTACATATGGTTCTATTATAAGACCATAAGAACTAACAGGAAATGCTAACATACGGTTCTATTATAAAACCATAAGAACTAACAGGAAATGCTAACATACGGTTCCATTATAAGACCATAAGAACTAACCGGAAATGCTAACATACGGTTCCATTATAAGACCATAAGAACTAACTGGAAATGCTAACATACGGTTCTATTATAAGACCATAAGAACTAACTGGAAATGCTAACATACGGTTCTATTATAAGACCATAAGAACTAACAGGAAATGCTAACATACGGTTCTATTATAAGACCATAAGAACTAACAGGAAATGCTAACATACGGTTCTATTATAAGACCATAAGAACTAACAGGAAATGCTAACATACGGTTCTATTATAAGACCATAAGAACTAACAGGAAATGCTAACATACGGTTCTATTATAAGACCATAAGAACTAACAGGAAATGCTAACATACGGTTCTATTATAAGACCATAAGAACTAACAGGAAATGTTAACATACGTTTCCATTATAAGACAATAAGAACTAACAGGAAATTCTAACATACGGTTCTATTATAAGACCATAAGAACTAACAGGAAATGCTAACATACGGTTCTATTATAAGACCATAAGAACTAACAGGAAATGCTAACATACGGTTCTATTATAAGACCATAAGAACTAACAGGAAATGTTAACATACGGTTCTATTATAAGACCATAAGAACTAACAGGAAATGCTAACATACGGGTCTATAATAAGACCATAAGAACTAACAGGAATTGCTAACATACGGTTCTATTATAAGACCATAAGAACTAACAGGAAATGCTAACATACGGTTCTATTATAAGACCATAAGAACTAACAGGAAATGCTAACATACGGTTCTATTATAAGACCATAAGAACTAACAGGAAATGCTAACATACGGTTCTATTATAAGACCATAAGAACTAACAGGAAATGCTAACATACGGTTCTATTATAAGACCATAAGAACTAACAGGAAATGCTAACATACGGTTCTATTATAAGACCATAAGAACTAACAGGAAATGTTAACATACGTTTCCATTATAAGACAATAAGAACTAACAGGAAATTCTAACATACGGTTCTATTATAAGACCATAAGAACTAACAGGAAATGCTAACATACGGTTCTATTATAAGACCATAAGAACTAACAGGAAATGCTAACATACGGTTCTATTATAAGACCATAAGAACTAACAGGAAATGTTAACATACGGTTCTATTATAAGACCATAAGAACTAACAGGAAATGCTAACATACGGGTCTATAATAAGACCATAAGAACTAACAGGAATTGCTAACATACGGTTCTATTATAAGACCATAAGAACTAACAGGAAATGCTAACATACGGTTCTATTATAAGACCATAAGAACTAACAGGAAATGCTAACATACGGTTCTATTATACATTTTACAACCCCCAGAAATTATCATTGTGATTTTTTTTACTTTATTGATTTCTTTAAAAATTTGACTCCCAAGGTCAAGGTCAACTGTACTGATCAGGTCTCGCGTTTCCCGCCTTCAGATTTATTTAATCATCCATTTGATAGCGTACCAGGCTGAGCCGTGTCCCATTATGTTGAAATAGATCCTTTCGGAAAACTTTTTTTCTGACCACGTGATTTTAATCTGCCAGACACAATGAACATTTTCCTAAGGTTGTGTGAAAGCTACGTTTTCACTTGTGTGACTATTTCTGTCACAGAAAGACTTTCTGACATCGCCAGCTCATCAAGGGAGATGGATTAGACATTTTGTGACCTAGTTTCGATGTAACCAAAATGCGGTGTTCCCCCACTCTCTCTCTGTCTGTGTGATGTTTGTGTGTGTGTGTGTGTGTATGTGTGTGCACCAATCTCTGCTATTCGAATTCTCTATCGCGCTATATGCCACCTCTCTCTCTCCCTCTTTCTCACTCTATCCCTCTCTATATCTATCTTTCTTTCTCTCTCTCTCTATATATATATATATCTTACTCTCTCTATCTCTCTCTATCTCTCTAACAATTTGACACTCTCTTTCTACTCTCTCACACTCTCTCGATCTCTCTCACACACTCTCTTTCTCTCTCATCTCTGCCATCTCTCCTAATCTACCTGTAAGGTTGCTGTAACTAAGTCGGGAAGGGTCCTCGAACTATTGGTCTATAATAACTTAAATACCATATTATTATACATTCTTAGGACTCTGTGCAATATTGGTGCCCTTTATTCCATTGCGAGACTCTTTTGATCTACAGTATCCTACTCTTCCTCACAACCCCCCCCCCCCCCAAACCAAAACAGAAATCGCCATATTTCATAAACAATCCAATAGAGTATTATGTACTACACAATTGAGAAACCTTTCAGAAAATTCTATTGACCAATTCTCTTAAAAATATTTTGCTTGTGGTGTGAGTGCATCCGCTTCTGGGGTTATAACTAGTATAAAAGTATTTTTAAAATATAATTTTTTAAACGTCTATAAAACAATAACGTATTTTTTGCATTCACATTTTTCAGGTTCCGCCTATGACAAAGATCTAACAACACAACACCAAAGGTGAATTTCTTTGACCACATCGCTGAACCACGTCAATAATATGTCCACCCTTATCGTTACGGTGTTCATTGTGGCCGCTGCCCTCGTCACGCTAGTGACGTCCTGCGACTTCCCCAAAGCCCTGCTCATCAAGAACGACGAGGACCCGTGGTACACCCACGTCAGGGCCAACGGTTCTCGCGGCGTGGAGTACTATATACGCCACAACGTGATCGAAATCCTGTACCCGGGGTCCAGCAAGACCCCCGTGCGATGGAAGTGCTCCACGTCCTTTCACGAGAAGCACTTACTGAAACGTGAGGACCACTTGATCAACTCCTACTACGTCTGCGCGAAATTTCTCGTCCGAAGCCGGTCCATCGTCCAGATCATGTGGTCGCGCGAGGTCAAAGTTTTTGACCTTTCCCTGTGTGAAGATAAGAACCTTCTCCTCGACCCCTGGCCTCTCGTCAGGTACACGACGCTGTACACGGACTACAAGCCGTGTCCTTTCAGCGGCGGCTACGATATGAAGGTAGAAGATTCTCGACTCGGCGAAAACGGCTGCAACAGGATGCTGAGGCCGATGAGGATGGAAGCTGAATGTCTCGGTGGCGAGGGTGTAAGCTTCGACTTCATCTCCAGCAACTGTCTGCCGGACATCAAGATGTACGTCAAGCAGAAGACCATGTGCATGACACACTGGCGAGATCAGGTCAACTTCTACGTCATCCTGCGCCGAAACGAAGACGACGACCTCTGGTGCATGGTGATGCCGGTCCGCCGACACGCCAGGACGACGGCGTACCTCTTCGCTGACCTCTCGTGCAGGACTGACGCCGGGAAAGCGCTGAACGACTTGAAGTACTTCACCTTGCACCTCCACACCAGAGTCTACCGCTCGCTGTGTGAGGACGAGTACGACAAGTGCAGCGAGCTGGAGTGCAGCTCGTTCCTAAAACACGAATGTCAGAAATCGTGTAAGGTCTGCGACCCCGAATCGCCTCCTCCCAGTTGCGAGTACCCCGAAAACATAGACGGGACCTGGTTTTTGAAAACCCCGCCTGATCGCGTCACGAACATTGAGATAACGCGTTCAAACCTATCCATCGAGAGCGTCGGCAACTTCCTGTGCGTCATGTTTCCGGATAGCCCCAAGTCTAAGACGTCCAACATCTACACGGCTATCTCACTCTACGACAATGGCTGCAGGCCGAGATACACCTGCGTCAAAATACGGCGTTTCGGACAGTCCGTGATTCGGTACACGCTCAGCCAGAGCCACGCCTGGCCGAGTCTGGCGAGCGACATCGGTGAAATAGTTTGCAACGAAGATCGATTCCACGCGGATCCACTCCCCATCGACGACATGTATCGATCCTACGAAGGGGCGGGCAAGCCCATCGTCGCGCACCACCCGCGCCCCGAGCCCATCAGCTGCAACCTGACGTCGATCCACACCATCAGCGCCACCCTCCCCGAGGGCTACGTCTGCCTGGGCAGCCTGTACCACCACTGCGAGGACGCCACCAGGCTGCGCATGGAGTTCGGCAGCTGCGGTAACCTCATCCCGGCATCAATGGACTATCGGTGCCTGGCCGACTTCGAGGGCCACTACTGGGAGCGGATCCTCCTGGTGCAGAACGTCAACGACGAGACGGACGCCATCTGTTTCGTCTTCAGCAAGATCTACCCGACCGAGGCCTACGTCTTCACGGCCAGCCAGTGCGATCAAAAAAGTTTCAGCTTCGCCAGGGGCAGCATTCGCAAACCTTTGCTGAAGCTCGAATTCCGCAAGGAACCGGAGCCCTGTAAGTCTATTCCGGTGATGAAGAAATCAACGCCAAAACCAGACATCGACGAGTCATACAACTCTGGCAGTTCGCTCAGGGATGACAGCAGTGGTCATTCGGTGCAGGGTAATGTGACAGGGGCGGGGAAACCATTAACTTCGTCCTCGGGGTCGCCCCTGGGGAAAAGTGAATCGGTGAAAGGGGAGTACAATGACGAGCCCGGCGCCCCCAGCGCCAGGTCGACGTCAGTCAACGGTGACAGTTATCGCGCAGTTAAAGATGACAACGGTGCGCAAGGACTCGATCGTAGCGTCCTTTGTGTCGCCTTCATCGTCATACTGTGTTGTTTGTTAGACGTGTTGAGTGTGTAAACCGAGTTCCCGCTATGACTCTAGTTTCTCTTGAGCAGATTTTGTATAATGGAGCAGCCAAACACATTAAATGGAAGAATGGTTTTTGGGTGGAAATCTTCACTTTCTGAAGTAACGTTAAGAATCTAAATATAATAATAATAATAAATAATAATGATAAAGTTTATTTGAAAATCACGCTACATCCCCAAAGGCTAGAAGCGCGGTACAATGTTAACCACATTAAAAGAGAACAGAAAACAATCTACCACCAACCACACGACCAAGTTCTGTCGCTGACAAAAGGCTACGCCTCTGGCATGCTAAGTTTTAAAAAAAAACACGTTGATTCCTAAAATTTCGCCCCGTAACTGTGATTCCCCCCCCCCCCCTTTTTTTTTACGCATGCTCCACTCTGAACAAGATAATTTTGCCCAAGGCCATTCAGTAGTCTGCGACTGGCACATGCAATTAAGCTATCTTTCCTCAACATCTCACCGTAACCACTACCACAAAGAGACGATACGGGTATCTTAAAACAGATGTTTTAGAACTAACGAATAGTGACTTCAACTTGATCCCATTGTTAGTTGAACAAGTAACTCCGTTCCAAATTGTTTACACTAATTGATAACATGTATCATTTGTTTAAAGTAACGACCACGTTTGTTTGAAGTAACGACCACGTTTGTTTGAAGTAACGACCGCGTTTGTTTGAAGTAACGACCGCATTTGTTTGAAGTAACCACCACATTTGTTTGAAGTAACGACCACATTTGATTCAAGGGCCAGCAACGTATTTGGATGTTTTAATAAACACGGTGTTTTTTTTTATTGTGTGTTCAAACCCTTTAAAACGTATTCGGTGGATATTTAAAAAAAACATGGATAACTCACAATGTGGATAATTCACAATGTGTGGATAATTCACAATGTGTTATAGTAGAAATTAAAATCATCAAGAGATCGCTTCTTGTCACCGAGCTTAGTTTTTAGATGACGTTTTACAGTGACACAGACACTCTAAAATAAATGGCAAAAACATTACGCAGCTTTTACAATTTATATAATTGACAGCGTTGCATGTATCCTGGAGCATTCACCGAAGGGCATGTGATAAAGACAATTTATTTTTCAGAGATTAACGTGGAATGACAACACTAAAAAAAAACCTTGAATGGCATTAAGAAAAGCAGAGACACAAACTTTATGTGTCGTGGGTTTGGCGTTAACAGTGGTCAGCTACACGACCGTGTGACCATATTCTTGAATGCACAGCAGAGCTTGTGCTAGGACCTGGTCCACTTAGCAATGTCAATGATGGACGAGTTAAGGATGTATCCTCCACCTCTTCCCCACCACCCCTAAAAACAAATCCAAGCCCTACCCTTGTTGTGTGGCAAGAGAGGGAAAGGGGAAGAAAAAAAAGTGTGGGGGGGGGGGGGGGTTCATATCAAATTAAAATTGCTTAAGAAGTTCATCGATTCGTCAAAGGATACTCCTACTCCTACTCCGACTCCTACATCGAGACCTACTCTTACTCCAGCTGATCTGATCCAAATCTCAATATAACTCACAATAAACCACGAGTTCAGCAATCTTCTTGGAGGTACTATGAAGTTGCTGTCCTGAAAAAGTAACAGCTAACAAGGAGAAAAAAATGGTTAATGTGTGCTGTGGTGGGTCGTACGATGGGAGAACATCTTAAATGGTTAATGTGTGCTGTGGTGGGTCGTACTATGGGAGAACCTCTCAAATGGTTAATGTGTGCTGTGGTGGGTCGTTCGATGGGAGAACCTCTCAAACTCTTCAGTTTATGTTAGACTGGAAATCATTCAGACAGACGAGTGGAGGAACAATGTGAAGGGCTGACAGGATTTGAGGACCACTTCATGTTTACACTGTAATATGACTGTATATATTTGAGATGACATCTTACATTGCTGGCAAAGGGTTAAAATGCCGTGTTGATAAAAACACGATAAAATATATGTAATTCATTGTCACATTTTGTCTGTATATTTAAGCTTTTGATATCACGTATGGATCGACTGTGTTATAAACTTGATTTATGACGTGTTATAAACTTGATTTATGACGTGTTATACACTTGATTTATGACGTGTTATAAACTTGATTTATGACGTGTTATAAACTTGATTTATGACGTGTTATAAACTTGATTTATGACGTGTTATAAACTTGATTTATGATGTGTTATAAACTTGATTTATGATGTGTTATAAACTTGATTTATGATGTGTTATAAACTTGATTTATGACGTGTTTTAAACTTCATTTATGACGTGTTATAAACTTGATTAATGAGATGTTATAAACTTGACTTATGACGTGTTATACACTTGATTTATGACGTGTTATAAACGTGACTTATGACGTGTTATACACTTGATTTATGACGTGTTATAAACTTGATTTATGACGTATTATAAACTTGATTTATGACGTGTTATAAACTTGATTTATGACGTGTTATATATAAACTGAGGCACTGGTAAACAAAAGTAATACTGACTTAAAAATGAAAACATTTTCTTTTTCAATGTTTTCAACACATATAAGTAACTCAACAAAAATCCCCAAAACGTGGTTGTGGGGTTGTGGGGGCGCCATATTGATGTCCACCACTCATTTTGGCTTGGTGGAGTTTGTAAGGTGGTGCATTTTTGTTCAAACAACCTGGCGTATGCAAAATAACTGGTACATAGGCAAAAAAGATTGGGTTTGGGGGGCGGTGATGGGGGAGGGGGGATAAAAGGAATAAAAATAAATCCAGTAATATATGCCACTTTTTAAAATGTTCTATTAATTTTTGTTTCACAAAAACCATTTAAATATTTAAAAATACATGTTGTGCCGGACCTGAAGCGATATCTTTATTGTATCTTTCAGTTTAAGTCACAGCTGATCGTTCTTCGCATGGTTAGAATTTTGTACATGTATTTTCATAAACTGATCAATTTCTCGATTTAATAACTGTCCACAATCAAGTCGCTGTAACTCGCTACTAACTAACACACATATTCTGGTGAGGGTCTGAGATTACTCTCTTAAGACCCCGGCTAGTAAATTGGCAATCAACTCCATCTACATTCTCCTCACATAGGGTTCCCCCTCCGCCCTGGCCTCCCCCGGAAGCTCCAGTGAGGGACATTCGGTCAACAGATGCGCCAGCGTTTCCGGGACCAGGTTGCAATGCCGGCAGGTAGGATCCCGATTGTTGTCTAGACGCCAGAAGTATGTGCCTATGGGGCAATGTTCGGTGCGCCTTTGCGTCACTAAACTTTGCTGCTTTCGGCCTAACCCCCACCATGGGTCTTGTTTGCTAGGAGTTTGCAAGTTTGAATAGACGCCTCTACTGGTCGTATTGTCCGCCCACTGCCTGTACCACTTTTTCCTAAAATGGTCAGCCAGCCAGTTCTTTATTCCCAATCCAGTCATTGGTATTTCTGGCTGAGGCTGGGCGGCCCCGGTTTTCGCAAGAGTGTCTGCTTTCACATTGCCGCTGATGTCGACGTGGCCAGGGATCCATTGCACTGTAACTCGCTACTAATAAAAGTAGCCATGATTCTCCAGTACACATCTTTCTTGGTGCTGTTAACTCAGTGGCGTAGCGAGCTTAACTCGCGCCCGGGGCACGATACCTTTTTAGCGCCCCCCCTATTCGAAAACCGTACAATATTATATGTAAAATATACCATTTGGCGCCCCTTTGTGAGTAGCGCCCGGGGCATGATGCCCCCTTGCCCCCCTCGCTACGCCACTGTGTTAACTTCTTGTCCAGGTCGCTAAATTTCAGGGTTGTGCTGACACAATGAAATTTAACCCTGCAAAAAAATGTAGTCGAGATATTCCACCTTGTTAGTTAATTTGAATATCCTCCATTTTTACGTTAGTCAGAATATCCAGTTGTCGCTTATTATTTTTTACCAGGGACGTTTGAATCACTTGGCCTTGATCTTTACTCATCATTCTATGTGTTGACACGCGTGACCACTTGCCGTAAATTATAACTATACAAAAATGAAGTTCCAGGTTGACAAATTGTATTTTGGACATCTATATTTAGGTATTGAATGTCTGTATCTGCATCTATGTTAGTACCGGTATCTATATCTTCTATCATCATCGTGATCCATTAGCCATTTACGTATTGACTGCCTGTATGTGCATCTCTATCAATATCTATATCTTCTATCATCATCGTGATCCATTAACCATTTACGTATAGACTGCCTGTATGTGCATGTCTATCAATATCTATATCTTCTATCAGTATCTTGATTTTTTTAAAGCCATTTACGTATTGAATGCCTGTATCTGTATCTATGTCTTCTACCATGGTCTTGGTCCATTAGCTATTCGGGCAACTGACTCTTCGGCCGTCTTTTATCAAAGCACGCATAATCAATATAATCGCTAAAATGAAACTAAAACCTGGTAACCCATCATGCTAGTTCCTCAGAAGTCTTCTCCGTAACTCAATCATGTCACTCAGCAAAGAACCACTACTATTGAATGTTAATTCAATCATATCACTCAGCAAAGAACCACTACTATTGAATTAAATCATCTCCTTCTATCCCGACCCCCCCCCCCCCCCTTCGACATGATCAGATTATCAAATGATAATACACATCTTTCAGAGACCCAATCTCATAAAATTCCCCTGTACTCTAAAGACGGACTGGCCTCCACAACCTTCCGGTTATTGTGTTAGAGTCGCCTGTCCATCAGTGTTTGCCCAACAACCGATACCGGATAGCCTACGCCTGCTCTGACGTATTTGCCTCTAGTTTATTCCGCGACTATTATTGGTCGTCTGGACGGTTGATGTGACCTTGAACCTGTGGCAGTTTGTCTTCTTCTATTCACTTAGCTGCCTTCAACGTGAGTGTCTGCTTTTGGCTTTTATTTTGGGTTATAAAGATAGTCACATAACACGGTCAAATTATAAAGATATCTTGAACAAAGTCAGATTATAAAGATATTCCGAACAAAGTCAAGAGTTCTTCGCATAGTCACATATTGTCTTAACGCCTAATGGATGCTATAAATAATAGCTATGACGTCAAGTGTTTGTTATCAGACTCCAATTGATTTAAACTTTATAAATTGGAAAATACCCGAACTATTTTCTTCTTGTGTCCTTGTTCACATTACAAGAAAGAACATTTCTCTTTGAATCTTCAATCCTTATAACGTGTGCATTTTGTAAGATGGCCTTATAACGTGTGCTTCTTGCAGGATGGCCTTATAACGTGTGCATCTTGTAAGAGGGCCATTCTAATCACGTACAGGTCACGCGTAGAAAGTGTCATCTTAATCACGCTTCTGCACTTCGGAATTTTAGGTGAACTCCATTGGCTGGCCTTGTCACGTGATCTCAACCTGTCTTTGAGATAGACACGCGTTTCATCAACATGAAATTGTCCATCTATCTCTCCCTCCCACACCCCCCGCGGCATACACAAAATATCGAATCCTAACCTCTAGTTTATAAACACGAATAAGAATATTGATGGGATCCGATGATGTGGACCTGGTAGGGGGGCATAAGCACGTGTGGACAGCCTCGTTCGGACAAACACAGGAGCCATCCGTCACCCGTAATTATACCCCGGGGTGTGGGGTGGGGGGGGGGGGATCTCCTAAGGCAGAGCTGTCGTCTGACAGTTTAAAACTCACGGAACTTACCCCTCCCCCCGCCCCCGCCCCCTCCTCTTTCTAACCAAGCACAACCAGGAATTCTCTTAAGCACGAAACACAGAGGTTCTCAAACTTGTATCAGGATATTAATACCTTCAAGTTTGCACTCATCCCTCGACATCAATATGTTAGCGTATGTAAACTACATACATTTTAAATAGGCTGATAATTTGATTTTGTTTTTTCATTTTAAAAAAAAATGTAAATATCTGTGATTTTGAGAATCGATCAAAGTAATTCACTTCAAAATATGGTCCTTCAAGTTGATTAATTGAATTGTTTGCTTGATTGTTGTTTTTTAATTGAATGTTAAGAAAAGGGACTGGAATATAATGATGGATGTTTCTCATATGATGTTAAGAAAAGGGACTGGAATATAATGATGGATGTTTCTCATATGATGTTAAGAAAAAGGACTGGAATATAATGATGGATGTTTCTCCTATGATGTTAAGAAAAGGGACTGGAATATAATGGTGGATGTTTCTCATATGATGTTAAGAAAATGGACTGGAATATAATGATGGATGGTTCTCATATGATGTTAAGAAAAGGGACTGGAATATAATGATGGATGTTTCTCATATGATGTTAAGAAAAAGGACTGGAATATAATGATGGATGTTTCTCCTATGATGTTAAGAAAAGGGACTGGAATATAATGGTGGATGTTTCTCATATGATGTTAAGAAAATGGACTGGAATATAATGATGGATGGTTCTCATATGATGTTAAGAAAAGGGACTGGAATATAATGATGGATGTTTCTCATATGATGTTAAGAAAAGGGACTGGAATATAATGGTGGATGTTTCTCATATGATGTTAAGAAAAGGGACTGGAACATAATGATGGGTGTTTCTCATATGATGTTAAGAAAAGGGACTGGAATATAATGGTGGATGTTTCTCATATGATGTTAAGAAAAGGGACTGGAACATAATGATGGGTGTTTCTCATATGATGTTAAGAAAAGGGACTGGAATATAATGATGGATGGTTCTCATATGATGTTAAGAAAAGGGACTGGAATATAATGATGGATGTTTCTCATATGATGTTAAGAAAAGGGACTGGAATATAATGGTGGATGTTTCTCATATGATGTTAAGAAAAGGGACTGGAACATAATGATGGGTGTTTCTCATATGATGTTAAGAAAAGGGACTGGAATATAATGGTGGATGTTTCTCATATGATGTTAAGAAAAGGGACTGGAATATAATGATGGATGTTTCTCATATGATGTTAAGAAAAGGGACTGGAATATAATGGTGGATGTTTCTCATATGATGTTAAGAAAAGGGACTGGAATATAATGGTGGATGTTTCTCATATGATGTTAAGAAAAGGGACTGGAATATAATGGTGGATGTTTCTCATATGATGTTAAGAAAAGGGACTGGAATATAATGGTGGATGTTTCTCATATGATGTTAAGAAAAGGGACTGGAATATAATGGTGGATGTTTCTCATATGATGTTAAGAAAAGGGACTGGAATATAATGATGGATGTTTCTCATATGATGTTAAGAAAAGGGACTGGAATATAATGGTGGATGTTTCTCATATGATGTTAAGAAAAGGGACTGGAATATAATGATGGAAGTTTCTCATATGATGTTAAGAAAAGGGACTGGAATATAATGGTGGATGTTTCTCATATGATGTTAAGAAAAGGGACTGGAATATAATGGTGGATGTTTCTCATATGATGTTAAGAAAAGGGACTGGAATATAATGGTGGATGTTTCTCATATGATGTTAAGAAAAGGGACTGGAATATAATGGTGGATGTTTCTCATATGATGTTAAGAAAAGGGACTGGAATATAATGATGGATGTTTCTCATATGATGTTAAGAAAAGGGACTGGAATATAATGGTGGATGTTTCTCATATGATGTTAAGAAAAGGGACTGGAACATAATGATGGGTGTTTCTCATATGATGTTAAGAAAAGGGACTGGAATATAATGGTGGATGTTTCTCATATGATGTTAAGAAAAGGGACTGGAACATAATGATGGATGTTTCTCATATGAAATCAAAATTGCTTGATTTTGCTTTTGTAAGCAAACACGCATTAAACGAATTGATAAATAAAAAAATAAAAATAAATACAAGTTTCCATGTTCTCGCCTACGTGCCAGTCTACCTGCCAGTCTACCTGCCAGTCTACCTGCCAGTCTACTTCCAAATAAACTTTGACAAAATGCTGATGTAGCCTATTTATGGAGAAAAACATAAATCGAAAGTGAGGCTAATTCAGCTCTGAGGTGATGCTTGGAGCAGCTCGATGTTTTACATCAAGGGGCAGCTCGGTGTTTTACACCTAGGGACAGCTCAGTGTTTTACATCAAGGGGCAGCTCGATGTTTTACACCAAGGGGCAGCTCGGTGTTTTACACCTAGGGACAGCTCAGTGTTTTACACCAAGGGACAGCTCGATGTTTTACACCAAGTGGCAGCTCAATGTTTTACACCAAGGGACATCTATCAATGACGATACGCATTTAGTTTGGGGGGGTGAGGGCTCCCGGGGGTGCGGGCTCCCAAATTTTGGACGAAGTGGGGAGGAAGGGTAAAAATCTTCCAAAATAACGTGACGTCAGTTATTGATTTATGGCCAACATCATCGATTTTTTTAAAAAATAATCGATCACAATATTTATGTCATCAAAGTTGCACACATGTTTTACGTTCAACCTGAATGTGAGAATCCTCGCCATTGCCTCGGCCCCCCTAATACTGGGCAGTAGAACACCTAACACAACATCAACATAGTCCCCGACCATAACACAGGGTCATAACATAAAGACACAATATCACTGGTATCAGAGGTCCCAACACCGGGATATACCATACCAAACGTTACAAGAGTTTTGTCCCAACAAGGCCATAACTTAGGGCCATACAATACCAAACAAGAGATCAGTATTGTTTCAGGTCCTACCACGGTGCGATACCATATCAAACACATCAATGTTTTCCCCCAGTCCCGTATAGGGCCATACAATACCAAACACATCAGTTTTATCCCCAATCATGCCAGTCCTATGTAGGGCCATACAATTCCAATGACATGAATGTCATACCCAATCATCCCAGGCCGATGTAGGGCATACAATCCCAATCACATCAATGTTACCCCCAGTCATAGGGCCGCACAAAACCAAACATGACACCGATGGCGTCCCCATCTCATTGAACACCCACTTCCCCCCCCCCCCCCCCCCCAAGTTGCCGACTTAGGAATTAAATTGGCTTTCGCCCCAACACGCCACATTTATCACCTTAATTGGTCCTCTGAGAGTCCGTGCTGACTTGACCAGCAAACGTGTCTTGTCCACGAGCCTTTGGTGTCGTGTCCGGTCAGTGTGACCAGCAAGCAATGGGCGTATTGGGATGTAGGGGCTGGTCATCATGAGGACGGATAAGGCGACGGTGGTCAGTGTGGGCCTGAGGCTATGGTCAGTAGGAACATTTACAATGACGTATTATCTTGGATCAAACGCTGGCTGTGGTGAGGGCGCTGGCTGTGGTGTGGGCGCTGGCTGTGGTGTGGGCGCTGGCTGTGGTGTGGGCGCTGGCTGTGGTGTGGGCGCTGGCTGTGGTGTGGGCCACCTGTCACAGGAAAGCCATTGTCATTTTTTTTTTAAGTAATGTTTTTGTAACTATACCCCAGTGTGTTCAGTATTAGTAAATTGTATATCAGTATGTGAGATAGAAACAAAACATCAATAAACATGATAAACAGGATAACATGACTTAAAACTCCATCGTTTTCAATGCCAACAAGTCGCAATCCGATGTAATTCACCGTGGTACAACTCTGGACAGGCTTCAATAATTCAACATTGTCTAATAGCTTTGTTTTGGCATCTCTAGCACCAAGCTTCAAGATGACGCTCATCAGAACTGCGGGATTTCCCGATCTCTAGCACCAAGCTTCAAGATGACTCTCATCAGAACTGCGGGATTTCCCGATTACAACGCGTACTAATTCTCAACTAAAGACACACGACCCAAGGACACATCTAAGGGTTCTCTAAATTACGAGCCAGTGATATGATACAGTGAAGTTTTAGGGCTTTCCGGAAAAACAAGATTCAGAACCGCGGTCGTCTGCTGCCGTCGAATTAGAAAGATGAAATGAGATGCTCCGTGACTTGTGAAGATATCGGTTAAATGGGGAAGGTCTTGCGAGTCCACAGAGTTGAGTTTAAAATAACGTTCTTTGTTGGTGTTGACAACGGTGGTTTTTGGTTTTGTGAGTTTGTGTTTCGTGGGAAATAGACCTTGAGAGTATGTGTAATGACCTCAACACCAATTGCAGGCCAGTAAATATGTCCCATCAGTGACCTATCGAAGGCTCGGGTAGATGATTTAAAGGGATCTATAGTTTGTCCTTCGTATGCTAAGATGTCAAAGATTCGAGTAGTAGCCTTGACTTGAATAGTAGCCTTGACTTGAGTAGTAGCCTTGACTTGAGCAGTATTTTGTTTAAAAATGAGAGGCAATTAGCCTCACTCTCTCGTCCTTGACTATTTGAATCAATGGCAAGACTTAGTCAAGACGATTGGAAATACACCAGGACGCAGTGGGTGACCATGCAGCTGTGTGTGTGTGTGTGTTCTTTTTATGCGTTGTGCGTCGGAGGAGTTGTCGGTATTTTAATTGTGTCAATGCAGCACCTAAGGGACTCCATCTCCGGGTCTGCTGTAAGAGTTTGTCTCCTCTTAGATGAGGTGCCATCCAACGTTAACGAGTCCCATCCAACCGGGTTGCTGGTGGGTCCCATCCACCCGGGGTGCTGGTGAGTCCCATCCACTCGGGGTGCTGGTAAGTCCCATCCACCCGGGGTGCTGGTGAGTCCCATCCACCCGGGGTGCTGGTGGGTCCCATCCACCCGGGGTGCTGGTAAGTCCCATCCACCCGGGGTGCTGGTGAGTCCCATCCACCCGGGGTGCTGGTGAGTCCCATCCACCCGGGGTGCTGGTGAGTCCCATTCACCCGGGGTGCTGGTGAGTCCCATCCACCCGGGGTGCTGGTGAATCCCATCCACCCGGGGTGCTGGTGAGTCCCATCCACCCGGGGTGCTGGTGAGTCCCATCCACCCGGGGTGCTGGTGAGTCCCATTCACCCGGGGTGCTGGTGAGTCCCATCCACCCGGGGTGCTGGTGAGTCCCATCCACCCGGGGTGCTGGTGAGTCCCATCCACCTGTGGTGCTGGTTGTTCTTTTGTGCTTATGCTGGGGATTGCCTCAGCATAGACTCGGCATCCACAAGATAAAACCACAAGTGACGGTATTATAATGTTGTTATGTTATTTTTGTTCTGTCTTTAACTAGGAGTTAGCGAATAATTTAGGTGCATTTACAACCAGGGGCCAGCATGGACCAAACCAAATCTCCCCCCCCCCCCGGGGGCCTCTCCGGTACAAAATCTAACAAATATGATCTAAAACAGACAAATAATTTATATAATGTTATATATAAACTGTAAAATTTTCCCCGGGGGCCGTCGCTCCCTTCGCAGACCAAGGTTCACAACTGGTTACAATAGAAACATGTTTCCTGCTTCGGGGGCCGTCGCTCCCTTCGCAGACCAAGGTTCACAACTGGTTACAATAGAAACATGTTTCCTGCTTCGGGGGCCGTCGCTCCCTTCGCAGACCAAGGTTCACAACTGGTTACAATAGAAACATGTTTCCTGCTTCGGGGGCCGTCGCTCCCTTCGCAGACCAAGGTTCACAACTGGTTACAATAGAAACATGTTTCCTGCTTCGGGGGCCGTCGCTCCCTTCGCAGACCAAGGTTCACAACTGGTTACAATAGAACCATGTTTCCTGCTTGCGTTGACCTCCCCTGACTATTCTTTCCATCACCTTGCTCTTGAGGTTATAGGTTAACCTCATTTTATTTAATTGTAAGGACTTCTCGTGATTTCATGAGATATTTTGTCTGTGCCTCATAGGTTGCACGTCTCATTCTTCTTTGTACGCACTGTACACATTTGTACACATGTGTACATTTTCCTGTAGTCTAACCCTTACCTCTAGATCAGCGGTCTCAACCTGTGCGTCGCGACCCCTTTGGGGGTCGAGAGACCCTTTCACGGGGGTCGCCTAAGACCATCGGAAAACACAGTCTACAGTTGTGAAGTAGGAACGAAAATAATTGTGTGTGGGGGGAGGGGGGGCGCGACAACATGAGGTACTGTATTAAAGGGTCGCGGCATTAGGAAAGTTGAGAACCACTGCACTAGATGAAACCGTGTAAAATTACCCAGGATAATAATGCTTTTATGACTGTGGGAAAACCCGTTAAAAATAGTTAAAAACGTCTCCTTGAAACGAGTAAAAGCAATGTCCGAAAGAAGCCTATATGAAATGGTAGAGCGAATCTTCATGCTAAAACTGCCCACGTTTTGCCTTTCTACTTGTGACGGACACTTGGCTCGCGTGCTTATTGACCCTTTATGTCAGGACGACGGTGCTCTGATTTCCGGGGTGGCCACAGCATTTCGCCGCCAGGTCTAGCTAGCTGCCAAGTGGGGTGAGGACCTTTTATTAAGAAGGTGCTGATTTAGAAGCATGTAGTCATAGAATGAGCACATTGTAATAAGAGAATGGACTACTCGCTGTATCGGTATGGAAAACTCGCTTGTTGAGTATGGACCATTCGTTGTTTCAGTACGGGCACCTCGCTGTTTGAATAAGGGTGCATTGCTTTTTGATTAGGGGCAGAGTTGGAGAGGTGGTGATGGAGGCAGAGCTAGAGCACTGTCACCTCACTGCTTGAATAGGGGCACCAAGCGGTTTGAGTACTGTTATCACGCTGTTTGAGAATGGGCACCTCGTTGTTTGAATATTGGCACCTCACTGTCTAAATAAGGGCACCTTGCTGTTTGAATAAGGGCACCCGGCTGTTGAATAGCTTTGCCTCACTGTTTGAATTGGGGCACCCGGCTGTTGAAAAGCTTTGCCTCATTGTTTGAATAGAGGCACCTCACGGTCTATCGTTACTAGTGAACATACCAAGAAGAGGTTGCACAATGAAGCCAAGGTACATCAATGACATGGAAAGACAATCTCAATTTCGAATGATGGCTCTGATTGTCAAATAAAATAGTCTGTCAAGAATAGCAGCAACTAAGTGAAACCAAAAAGGGGTGGTATGCGAAACCCCTGTCCACTGACCCTGCACCTGACCACGCCACTGACCAACACACCAATTCATCCTATGTGTGCTGCAGAACTTGGTTCTTTTATTTAACAATGGACTCATTGCGTCAAGCAGACCAACACGTCAATGATGACCCCAATACTGTTTATGGGATCCAATATATATTGTCTCTCTTCGTCAATGTATTTTTATTATATTTATTACCAGCTTTCCTTTTACTTTGATGTATAAAAAACGAAATTAATTTATATCTTGGTATGTTTAGATTGGTTTGTGAATGACATTAAATGCATCTAAATAACATATGTTACATGAAGCGCTTATAAATGTGTTATATGCAGCTGAGCCTAAGCTGTGTTTTAAATAAGCTTAAATTAAATTCAGCAGTTGTATGGCGAAATTAAGACTTTAAATGTGAAAAAGACATGCAGGTAAAGCTTTCATTTCTGAGCAGGACACTTTGAGAGGTTGCCGGATTGTAGAGCAGCAAAGGTGATCCACAGGCAGAAAATGAGAGGTTGGTTTGACGATGTAGAAAAGGGCGGATCTGCTGGGATGAAAAAATGGTGTGAGCAGGCCAGGGCCCCACATAGCGCCACTGATGATGATATATAACTTCCGTTAAAATGTGTGGGTTTTTACAACGCTGCCGTGTATAGAAAGTAAAAACCCACTTTTCTTTTGTTGTAACTTTTAAATACCTGAAATGTGTACTTTGAATTCTTACACCATTTAACGTTTTAAATTAGTTTTAATAGTGAACAGATTAAATTGTATATCTCGTTCTTCTAATATGCTCAAATCGATGTGGTATGTGCGAGCATAATAAAATCGTATCACATGGAGGACTTGTGCGTACATACCATAGTATCAAAGCATGGTCATCAGGCGATACAAATAAAACACGTAATGAAATTACTGCTCCTGGCTTCAGTTTTATCTGTGGGACCAGTTCTTGTGTGATAGGCCATTACCTTATTTCAACAGCAAGTGACGGCAGAGGACATTATGAAATACTGTCTGGACATGTAACACTGACTGGACATATAACATTGACTGGACATGTAACATTGACTGGACATGTAACATTGACTGGACATGTAACATTGACTGGACATGTAACATTGACTGGGCATGTAACACTAACTGGACATATCACACTGACTGGACATGTAGCACTGACTGGACATGTAGCACTGACTGGACATGCAAAACTTACTGGACATATAACATTGACTGGACATGGCAGTGGCGTAGCATAAGTTAAGTGCCGTCAGAGGCGGGTCATATTTTCGCCAACCATTCCACGAAAAAAAAACATCTGCATGTGTCCGAAATGCAACACTCCCTATTAAGAAAACAAATGTCGGATGGGGCTAAGCGCCCCCCCCCCCCCGACCACTCCTTCCTACGCCACTGCTCACAGGACACGATAGTGTGATGGAATAATGGATTTGAATAATGTTATAATTATCAATTTTGTTGTTTCTTTGTTACATTGATCTATGATGCACGGGTTCTGCTTGTAAATAGTCACATTAGTCAATGCTTAAATTCTTGTAAATGTATTTGTAGCTAATTCTAGTCCATATATTTATGTTTCTTTTCTTTTTGAAACATATTTTCCTGTAAAATCCGTGTAACTCCTAGTTGCATTTTATCCCTTAACTTTATCACAAACAATACGACAAATTGACAGACGTTGTAGCTTGAGCCCAAGAAGTTTTGAAGTTTTAGCTCCATAACGTGTAACTTGAGCTCCAAAAGTTGTAACTTGAGCTCCAAAAGTTTTGAAGTTTTAGCTCCATAACGTGTAACTTGAGCCCAAGAAGTTTTGAAGTTTTAGATCTATAACGTGTAACTTGAGCTCCAAAAGTTGTAACTTGAGCTCCAAAAGTTGTAACTTGAGCTCCACAAATTGAAACTTGAGCCCCAGGATTTGTAGTTTGAGCTTCAAAAGTTGTAACTTTAGCTCGGGGAAGTTGAAGCTTTAGCTCCAGTTCAGCATCGTACGATAAAATTTAGTGAAAAATTTAATTGCATCCTTTTTTTATATCAAACATTCACATTCAGTTGTTATAAATTTATTTTGTTATAATTTTATATTGTTACAATTTTATATTGTTATAATTTTATATTCGATTTTTGCTGAACGAGCCAGCCTCTCTTTCATCATCTCAAAGTACATTTAATCATCTTAAAGTACATTTAATCATCTCAAAGTACATTTAATCATCTCAAAGTACATTTAATCACCTCAAAGTACATTTAATCATCTCAACGTACATTTAATCATCTCAACGTACATTTAATCATCTCAAAGTACATTTAATCATCTCAAAGTACATTTAATCATCTCAAAGTACATTTAATCATCTCAAAGTACATTTAATCCAGCCATTCAACGCGTTACATTTCGTGCAATCACAGCTCACCTATTCACCCTATCAGCTTCATATAAAGTCAGTTATCTAACCACTTCTCACCAAACCACCTCGTATCCAAGCAGCCTAAAAGCATACCGTCAACTATGTAATATACTTTAAGTGTGGAAAAGTCATTAGAAATCGTTCATTTTCTATAGTAAATTATTTATATATATTATGTAAATGCCCATCAATTTATTGTGATTACTTTAGAAACAGGTTGTCAGGACATGTACAATCTTTCATGTCTTTAAAAATGTATGTTTGTGGGAATGAAGGAGGAAAAGAGAAAAAAAGACATAAAGAAAAGAAAGAAAGAATGAAAGGAAAAATAGAAGAAAGAAAGTAAGAAAAGAAGAAAGCAAAAAATGAGGAAAAAAATCCGAAAGAAAGTAAAAAAGAAAGAAAGAAAGATAGGAAGAAATGGCTATTACATATTCATATACGTCAATTCAGTCATCAAAATATCTGTGTTTATAATCTAATTTTTTCCCAAGAATGTTTAATTATTTCATTTACATGTCACATGTCATTTTGATGTCGTATTTCTGTATCACCGCAAAATGACAGTGTTCTCTGCCGGGAAAGTTTTCTTTCCATCATATGTTTGCAAGCATTGTTCTTTGGGCTTCAGATGTGTGATGTTTTACACTTTGGCCAGACCTACATATTTATAAATCTATAATAGCTTAAACCAGTCGGAGACATATTACATATGGTTATGTTAATGCAACATCCAAGATCAAACCCGTGAAACTGTAACTAGTATGTGTTAGAAGATAAGATTTATGACACGTAAGCGTTAAGGTAGATTGATAATAAAATGAAGGACTGCGTTCAAGCTGTGTGAAGGAAATAGTAGAACAAGGTATGTGGAAGCTTGAAATAGAAAGACAGGACAATAAGATAAGAATGTTTCGGCAAAGAGCTTTCCTCGGCGGACATTTGTTCTGTCTGCTGATGAAGGCTCTTCGCCGAAACGTTATTCTCTGATTGCTCTATCTTTTGATTCAACCGTCCACTTGCCGTGTCCTACTTTTAAGGCAGAGCTTTCGGTCACTTCAGGCCATAAATCCATTCAAACATTATATAACCATAGGACAGCCCTTTTTTAAAATAAAAATTGTTCAATTCTTTGTTAATTTTTGCGCATGTCAGATACAATTACAACGAGGAAAACTGTCGATGAACAGTACCAACAGTTACAATGTATCTGATACGATAAAATTGTTCAGTCATTTTTACCCTTTAGCCCCGTTTCAATATGAAATATATATCGTGAAGTAAATTAAAAAACACAAATGACTGATTTAGAACCGCCTCGGTATACCCTGATGGCTGTCACCCGTGGCTCTTATGAAACGTTCAATTCCTCGTTGAAATTTTCAAGGTGGCAATAGCAGAGATGTCGATGGCTTATTCAATGTAGGTTTATTTTTAGACATGTTGATTATAGTATGTGAAGCCCTGAACATGAAGGCAGGGCCCTGGCTTCAGACACAGCATTACACTGATAGAAGAGAAAATGTGCTTAATATTAACATTGCTGTGTGCTTACACTATACAACCATTTTAAGTCTATTATGTATCCTACTTAGATTATGTCCAGATCCAACTCTGCATGAAATATTTGTACACACACAAACGATTGTCATAGAGACTAAATAGAAACAATTTTTTAAAATATTTTACTTAATTACACTATAACAACTAAGATATTTAATCACCCAATTCCCTCAATATCAAGGTCAAGGTTGCCAGGTCTCGTTCTATTTACATATATTAATAGCTTTAAAATGTTTTGTTTTATTATTTGTTCCTATATCGTCGTGTGTTGCTTTTAAATTGTACAATATTTATCGATGAAATGTCTTTCCTTTTCTTTGTATCACCATTTATATGTTTGAATAAATGCTGGCAATCCTAATTATCATGTACGCCCCATGTACGCAACGAAAATAATGTACATCAAAAAAGTACAACTTATACAAATATTTTTGACGATGTACTTCATGCACTAATAAAATATCATACATATATAAATATAGGTAGCTAGATAGATATAGATATAGATATATTGATAGATGTATGTATATATACGCTGCAGACATTGCATATCTTAATTATAATTCAAACCTATCGATCGATAACATATCGTGTACCCATAATAAAACAAACGTGTACACGTTGGCTTCAGGCGTATACAATACAGATATTATTGAGAGCGTACACAATACAGATATTATTGAGAGTGTACACAATTTAGATATTCTTTAGAGTGTAGACAATACAGATATTATTGAGAGTGTACACATACAGATATTATTGAGATTGTACACAATTTAGATATTCTTTAGAGTGTAGACAATACAGATATTATTGAGAGTGTACACAATACAGATATTATTGAGAGTGTACACAATACAGATATTATTGAGAGTGTACACAATACAGATATTATTGAGAACGTATACAACATAGATATTATTGAGCGTGTACACAAATATATTATTGACCATTCAATCATGTCTCCATAGAATTGTGTTTCATTTCACCCCTCCCCCAGACCAGACTATCAATTGCTGTCTATGTGGTTGGCTTATTATCGCTGTCACCAACCCGCTATTAATTTCATTGTAGATGACTATGACAATAAAAAAATTACTCAACAATGTTTCTGTCTTATTTCTATTTTTAAAAAAAATTAAGGCCTAAAATTAACCCACCAAAGAATGGCGTCTGCAATGGACTACGATTAGTCGATTGTTTTGTC
The DNA here is from genome assembly GCA_964017045.1 of Omphiscola glabra. Lineage (NCBI taxonomy): Eukaryota > Metazoa > Mollusca > Gastropoda > Lymnaeidae > Omphiscola > Omphiscola glabra. The sequence continues at coordinate 3,824,871 of OZ024803.1, read as the reverse complement.
ACGTGATACGTGTAAAAACAAGTAATACTCCCGGGAGGCTGTCTGCAACACACTAGTCGCTCACAAATTTTTCTTCAAACAAATTTCTTCCTTTAATCATAACTGAATTATAATTATTGTCACATTGAATGAATGTCATTTATAGAAACGCGTGTATTCCAGAATATTTTGAAAAGTAAAATTTTTAATTAACACTTGGGAAGCGCTGATGGAGACGAACATTTTGCTTTAGAATTAATGAAAATGGCAATGGCTGACCAGCTGTTATCTGTTGTTATGTGTTGTTATGTGTAGCAGAAAGCCTACCAATGGCTGGTACGTATCACGTGACAAAACAAGGAAGGGACTCATCGTAGTCCATTGTGTTTCATTTCACCCCTCCCCCAGACCAGACTATCAATTGCTGTCTATGTGGTTGGCTTATTATCGCTGTCACCAACCCGCTATTAATTTCAATGTAGATGACTATGACAATAAAAAAATTACTCAACATTTTTTCTGTCTTATTTCTATTTTATTTTTTTTTTAAAATTAAAGCCTAAAATTAACCCACCAAGGAATGGCGTCGGAAATTTGTGAAATTCCCATCTCCTAAAGTTACTTCACAAAACATGCATTCAAGTAACGCACTTTATATAAAAGCGCACCAATTTGCGCTAATTTCTTCGACTTTTATTTCATGCGCAAATTAAATACAGCGTTACAGTTACAGCCATACATGCCTAAATAGAGAATGATTATTTTATTGTGATATGAGCACCTGAGTGTGCGTGTGGGACTTTGTGTTTTTGTATACAATTGCGCAAAGAGTTGGGGGTGGGGGTGGGGGAATTGAAGTGCGATCGATCTGAAACTATGTCAGACAACTTGTACTTCAGGTGTTCTTAACCCGTGGATCACAGACCATTCACTGATCCACCTGACGAAATCCCAAGGATCGCATTTTAAAATAAATATTTTTTTTTTTTAAACAAAATATTTCGGATAAGTGTAATGAGTGTGTATCAAGATAGTAATTATGAAAGTTAGGAAATGCGAAGTTAGCATTTCTAAAAATAATTTAAAAATAGGGATAGCTCATTTACATTCAATAATACCTCCCCACGCACCTCCCACACCTTTTTTAAAACTTCTTAACACCAGTTTCTAAATTTCTAGGCACAATTCTGTTTGAGAACCGCTGTTGTAGCTGGGTTTTTTTGGGAGATGAAAATTTGTGTTTGCGGATTTTTTAAACTTCATAATATCTCTATGAGTCTTGGTGTAAATAAATGCATTTTTAGGGTGTGGAAGGTCGCCTTGTTCTGTGGTTCATCATTAAAGA
>OZ024803.1:1048547-1111047 GCA_964017045.1 Omphiscola glabra | reverse complement strand
TAGGTTTTCCCGATAAATGTAATTACTGTGTATTTCTTTGATCATATTTTTTCTATTTATTTTTTTTTCATAACTTTTAAACGCATATAAAATGCTTAAGATAGCTCCCTAGTTGTTTCTTTATATGTATTTGTAATTTATAATAATAATACTTAAACTTTTGCTAAAATAAAAGCGGAAATATAATATTTTTGGCGCATGTAAATTTATTCGATTTCCGTAAAATAATAGAAAATAACTATGTTTGTTTTTAAGAGTCCGAACGTTTCAAAATATTTTTGGCTCTTTGGCGTTATGTCCCTATAGCTCATTCTTAAATATAATTCTTGATTTATTGGTGGACTCTGAAAGTGCGCAGTCATACCAAGATTTGCGACAGTTTTACGCCTTGTAGCAGCTGTACTAGACACCTGTACTACATGTGACAGCTGTACTATATGTGACAGCTGTACCATTTGTTACAACGGAAGAAAGTTATTCCTTCGTTTGTCAATTTTAGTGTTATATGATAAGATAAAGGGTCAAAGATGGATAAGTAATGTATTAAAGGTAAAGTTATATAATGTATTAAAGGTAAATTTATGTACGGTATCACAGGAAAAGGTATGTAATGTATCAAAAGGAAAGTTATGTAATGTGTCAAAAGAAAAGTTATGTAATGTGTCAAAAGAAAAGTTATGTAATGTATCAATGGGAAAGTTATGTAATGTATCAAAGGGAAAGTTATGTAATGTATCAAAGGGAAAGTTATGTAGGTCAATACAGCCATAGATTACACCCTATGTTCGTTTCGAATTTATTTAAGGTCAACAATTTTTACTTCCAGCTTTTTATTTCGCGCACTGACATAATTTGAGTCTAGAAGGCCACAATGTAAGTACGGCATAATATGCGTCTAGAAGAACACTATCTAGAAGGCAACTATCTAGAAGACCACTATCTAGAAGGCCACTATCTAAGTACGACATAATTTGTGTCTAGAAGGCCACTATCTAAGTACGACATAATTTGTGTCTAGAAGGCCACTATCTAAGTACGACATAATTTGTGTCTAGAAGGCTACTATCTAAGTACGACATAATATGTGTCTAGAAGGCCACTATCTAAGTACGACCTAATTTGAGTCTAGAAGGCCACTATCTAAGTACGACATAATTTGTGTCTAGAAGGCCACTATCTAAATACGACATAATTTGTGTCTAGAAGGTCACTATCTAAGTACGACATAATTTGAGTCTAGAAGGCCACTATCTAAGTACGACATAATTTGTGTCTAGAAGGCCACTATCTAAGTACGACATAATTTGTGTCTAGAAGGCCACTATCTAAGTACGACATAATTTGTGTCTAGAAGGCCACTATCTAAGTACGACATAATTTGTGTCTAGAAGGCCACTATCTAAGTACGACATAATTTGTGTCTAGAAGGCCACTATCTAAGTACGACATAATTTGTGTCTAGAAGGCTCCTATCTAAGTAGACATAATTTGTGTCTAGAAGGCCACTATCTAACTACGACATAATTTGAGTCTAGAAGGCCCCTATCTTAGTACGACATAATTTGTCCTGTATACATATTATTATTTGTACCATTAGCACCAAGAGCTCAAGTGGCAGTCATTAAATGTGCTGATGATACAAGGGGACATTTTAGGCCGCACATTAGTTGAAGGTCTTTTCGGATGAAGTAACAAAAATAAAAAAATAAATAAAAACAGAAGAAATGGTTGACGACTTTCGTAATTGCAAATATTTAAATTTAAAAAAAAACATTATAGAGCAGTGGTTCTCAACCTTACTTACCAAAGACTTTCATTCTTAATAAAATTACACAATTTTGGCCCTGACAAAACAATTATCAACTTATTTTAACAATTGGAAGCCTTCTGCTTGTAAGCAAGCTCCGATTAAATAGACTTATCAAGATTGCCATTGGATTATGGGGTTAAATTGAGACGGGGGCTAAACTTCAGTTGATAAGAACCATTGTTAGAGGTTATTTTGAATTGTGATAGGTCAAGTTAAATGTGATAGTGATGTCTGAGGCATTACGCGGTTGTCACAATTAGAGGAAATAATATGGATAGGGCTACATACAAACGATGTCGCAGAATAACATTGAAAATATGGGTAGGGCTACATACAAATGATGTCGCAGAATAACATTGAAAATATGGTTTAACATGGAACAACAGCTAGAGTAGATGCCCTTGGCCTTATAGATGTCCTTTATGTTAACTTCGCATTTTTTCGTGGGTGGCTGGCTGGCTGGCTGGGTGGCTGGCTGGCTGGCTGGCTGGGTGGCTGGCTGGCTGGCGAAAGCTTCGGGCGGATAATTGACTCACTTCACGTGAGCATATCGAGCTGAAAATTCGCCAATTTTAAGCCGCATCCCAAAATCTTCCAAAAATCAGTTTTTCGTATAATTCAAGGGACACATGAAGGAATCTCTCCAATAACTGAACTAAATGAGATTCTGATGTCAAAAAATATCGCAAGTGCGTTTGTTGCGTAATATCTTGCCTTGTTTTTCTGAAATAGTTGGTGAAGTAAATCTGCTCTGTAAAAGCGGGTTGGTCATCACAACATTAATATAGTTCAGGGGCGTGAAAAAAATGGGCGTTTGCGAGCCTTGTGGGTCGGGGGAACTAATTGGTTTCTTGTATGTTTCTTGTATGCATTTGTTGTCCAACTTTCAGCCCCACCTCCCATTGCTCGATATTACATTTTATAAAGGAGTTTTATAAGAAATATTGATTTTAATGTTATTTTCATTACATCACTATACACTCTTCCTAGGAACATTGGGACACGATTACATCACTATACACTCTTCCTAGGAACATTGGGACACGGTTACATCACTATCAGTGTTTCTTTCAGGCATACCTCGGGGGGGGGGGCAGTGCCCCCCGGAGCAAGTCAAGTGCCACCCGGGGGAAAATTTGTAAGAAAAAATAATTTTAAAAAAAAACAAACTATTCTAAAATTAATTTTTATAAAATTTTTACAAGTTATTGAAATGTGTGCCTTTACTCGATTACAATTATTGGAACAAATAAAATATCGCTTTGATCGATATATATTGATGATCCATATCGTTCAGGTTAATCTTGTTACAGGCTCGCAGAAATCGATTATAAATATGGTATTGTTTTGAAAATTGGCCGCTCCTGATCATAAGCTAAATCTTAATTTTTCTGATTCGCAGATATCGGTATCTTTTATTTAATTACATTTTGCAGCTGCAAAAGTTGAAAGACTTTTTAATAACCCTGTATTAAACTACCTTTTCATCGATATAAATGTCTGTAAATTAAATATAGTTCTTGCTAAGAAATAAACATGTGCAATCTGTTTTCAAATTATATTGTATAATAGTATCATGCTTTAAAAAATCATTTTTAGCAAACATTTTAATGTAGTAGATTCCATAGATGTATGCTGTCATAGATAAAATGAAAATTTAAAAATAATAATAATAATAATTTTAAAACAAAAAATTAGGAATTTACCGTTACATACAAATAGTGGACATTTCATCATAATTATTAAATCGAGTGTTTCTAATTTTTTAACACAGTTTCGGGAACAGAGTAAAATGATTTTTAAAAAAATAGTCTTTATTTATTAAATCCCCAATGACTTTTCTCTGTTAATATAATAATAATAAACAATCTTCCCCAGCTGTTTGAACTATTTAAAAAAAATTTATTTTAAGATGATAATCCAGTAGAAAGAATATAATATATATTTAAACAACGAATAAAAAAAATCGAGTATTTCTATTATCTTGTAAATGCCATTTTTGGTAGTAGTTAAAAAAAAATTATATGGAATTGGTAAAAAAAACTGTTTTCAAGTATAATATCGAAGAGGCAAGTTGTAATGATCTGAAGCAAATTATAGTAGTCTAAATTTCTTAATTAACATTTCAATCAACTGAATATTGAGAATTGAAACTTTAATAATTTATACGAAAAAATATCACACATTAATAAATATATGAGTCTTTTGTAAACAATTCTTGACTTCTGAACAATTATGTCGGTTACATATGATTTATAAATAAATACCAATTTTGAAAACCCATAAAGATATAGTCTTTAGCCTTTTGTACAGAAAAGCTTTATTCTTTTTGACTTTGGTGAAACTTGGAAATATTTTGAAATAAACGTATGTTTTTGGTTTTTCTTTTTCGTACAAAATGTAAAACTATTTTAGCATTTCTTTTTTGGGATGGATACCTTTTTTGGAAGGAATTCTTTTTTCTTAATTTTAAAAATATTTTGTAGTAAATTCATTATTTTTATGTAGTTGATCCCAAAAATATTTTAAAATAATAACTTTAAAAGTACATTATTTTTCAATTTTAATAAAAATGTTTGCATACCACACTTAGTCAAGCAGAGACGTCGCTTGATTTTTTATGGCACCCGTGCTACTTTTCGTTTTTTTCCTTCACTAGCTATCAGTAAAAGTTGATAATTTAATGTAATTACAGCCCAACTTTAATCCCCTAAAAAATACAAGGCCCCATGCAGCTATGTGGGTTGCAGACCTCACACGATGGCTCTTAGGTCAAATGACACATAAAATCTTAACTAGCATCTCTCCCGTTGCTCTACAGTTAAGTGTTTATGATGCAAAACTAAATTTAACTACGGTATGCAAAAGAAAATGCATTCTTGCATTTTGAATTTATCAAAAAATTTACGGGGCCTATAATGTTTTAAGGGGCGAGTCTAAGCTAAGGAGTATATCTCGATAAAAAACATACCCTAAGGGCTCCCAATCGGACTGAATTTATTTAATATTGTGCTGGTGGAAGAGTTAGTGATGTCCTGTTATTATCGTTATTTATAGCGCTTCCCACCCAAATGTCTGAAATGTTTACATCAGTGGGGCTTCATCCCATTTAGGGCCCTGGCCTGCTCCATCCCATTCTTCCATTGGGATCGATCCATAGCTTTACACCTCCATGTGCGAACCCCAACCTTTGTAAGCCGTTCTCTACATCGTCAATCCATCTCAGTCTTGGTCGACCGGTGAGCCGTCTGCCCCTAGGTTTCTGCCTGTAGATCGTTTTTGTTGCTCCAGAATCCGGCATCCTTTCAATGTGTCCTGCCTAGGGCAGTCTGCCATTTTTTATATTGTTGTGACTATGGATGGGTATTTGTACAATTGATATAGCTCTTAGTTTGTACGGATTCCCAAAACAAAATTGTCTATCATCGGGTCATATATTTAGCAGGTTCTCTGCTTTTCTGGTAGGAACCAAGTCTCACTACTGGTCTTGTGATAGTGGTGTATACTGCCTTCTTTGTTCCCTAAGCGAGATTTTTGCTTTGAAGTAGCTTTTGTAAATTGAAATAAGATCGGTTGCATGCTGTTATTCTTTCTTGCATCTCCGATTGTATTTCCTCTTGCTTATTTATAGTCACCCCTAGATATTTGAAAGTAGCTACCCTCTCAAAGGCGTAGATGTTCATATTGATGAAGTCATCAGTGCGTATTTCCTGACATTATCATAAATATTGCCTTCGCTTTATTTACATCAAGACCAGCTTTGACCGTCACATCTTCAAGTTCCCTGAAAGTTTTAATTATATCATCAATGCTGTTTCTACCAAGTAGCGCTATATCGTCTGTGTAGGCCAGGTATTGCAGTGGCTGGCTTTATAAAGTTCCTTATGGTTGTTCTGTACCACCTCTCAGATGCTCACACGTATGTTTCTAATGCTTTTTTCTAAAGTGATGTTGAAAATGATACACGGATTTCCTTGTCTGAGGCCCAGATTGATTGGGAACTCCCTCAAGTACTCCCTCTGTACTTTGATTCTACTTTTGTAGTTATCCATCGTCATATGTATGAGTCGGGTAAGTTTGTTAAGGACTCCAAGTTCCAGCACTGCATCGTTCATGTATTTCCTGTCTGTGCTATCATAACCTGATTTGTAGTCCAGATATAGTTGGTGTATGTTGATTTATTCTTAGCATTTTTCTACGAGACATCTAACATTAAATATATGAACGTTTGAAATGCCCCTTCACACATTATCTGAAAGATAAATTGAATACAGTGCATGATACCCTCACTAGGTAACTCTTGTTACCAGTGAAATATCCGCACCAACACCAGGCACAGAAACGTTGCAAATCCCATTTACATTCATAGGAGCTATAATGATCAATAAATTGATCGTGGGCCCTTAATAGACAGAAAAAGAAGAAGAAATTTAGTTTGTGTCTGGCACTGGTCGCCATAATGCCTCCCCCGACGCTTGAAAAATTATTTGCCCCGATCAAATGAAAGTCTTATCAAAACATTCGAATCATGTATACTCCAAAATGCACCTTTTGATTGTTAAACAATCACACATTTTCTGCTGCCCTACATCCCGATAAAATTACTTGCCATGACAGCCAAATTTGGTGCTGATATATACACTGCCCAGCGGCGTGCCTAGTGTTAGCGCCACCCTAGGTGGGTTAACTTTTTTGCTACGCTACCCTTCTCGATAGAAACTCTGCAGATGTCCGAAAATGCTGCCGCTCTATCTAAAGAAAAAATGACACCTGGGAAGACCAAATATTCGCCCCCCCCCCCCCACTGCTACGTCACTGACGTGAGTCTTTGATGACAGGGGACAAGATTCATTTTTACACCCCCCACCCCTGCTAAACTCTGAAACCTATTATTTTCATCCATTAACACTATAGCCCATTAGATCCCCCCGCTAGTCTGGCGCCCGGGGACATATGTCCCATCTGCCACCCCTTAGCTACGCCTCTGGCCACTGGAAAAACTGGCACTGCCCCCCCGAACGTCAAAAGTGCCCCCTCGGGGGAAAATTTCTGAAAGAAACACTGATCACTATACACTCTTCTTAGGAACATTGGGACACGATTACATCACTATACACTCTTCCTAGAAACATTGGGACACGATTACATCACTATACACTCTTCCTAGAGAGGTTAACCTGAAGTCTGGAATTTTGGGACACGATAAAGTCGCCACTGGATCATGACTGGGTCACCATTTAAGTAGGTCAACCTGATGATTATAGCATGACTAAGTCATTATTTAAGTAGGTCAACCTGGTGATTGTAGCATGACTAAGTCACCATTTAAGTAGATCAACCTGGTGATTGTAGCATGACTAAGTCACCATTTAAGTAGGTCAACCTGGTGATTGTAGCATGACTGTCACCATTTAAGTGGGTGACACGCTAGTCTCCAAGGAATCATCCCTTTGTTTCGGTGAACGTGTGTGACAAAAAGCAATCTTCACAAGATGATTCAAAAGAATAATTAATACAAGTTTTTTTCGAATTAAACCCCATTGTCCCTCCCCCTTTCCCTCCCCCTTTCCCTCCCCGTCCCATCCCATTCCCCCCCCCATCCTTTCCAAATCGTTATTTATCGTTGTTTACCTCTGCACGGTTTAAACTCCACCATAATGACGACGTCATTGTAATTCTACACATTGACATCTCTCCACTCGCTTTCATGTTGTGTCTCTCTCTACAGTACCAATCAATTACTTATTTACAACAAGCTGTCCGTCCAAACTGATTAAAAATGTTCTCTCTTTCTTTTTAACCTTTCACTGAGTCCTCGTTTATGCACACACGCGTACAATAGTACATCGTTGTGCCGTCTTTCTGTACGAGTAATGTGGGTACATCTCTATTCCCATTCAGCGGTTCTTAAATCAAACATCATTTAGAAATATTTTATTTTTTAAATAAATCTTCTTTTAGGTAATAGAGCAATAACAATAATAAAAAGTTTAATAAAAAAGATAAATTGTTAACGAAAAAGTTTGAAATATATTAAATCCTAAATTGTCTTTATAATCCGGGCTTTACAGCGGAATTATGTGAGAAGATTACAAAATATAATCTGAATACTATGAAACTAATATCACATAAAGACCAGAGATATGAATTATTTCATAATAGATATATTAAAGTGCCAGGCTTTGTCGGCAATATTTCAACATCTTTGACACATTTAATAATACCAGATGGTTTCGAAAGTAAATTTAGGCCATGTGGGGGATTTAGCTAGAATATGTCCTGGATCCCTAATGCCTGCAATATATTATCCCTGCCATACATTATCCCTGCCATACATTATCCCTGCCATACAATATCCCTGCCATACATTATCCCTGTCAAACATAATCCCTGCCATACATTATCCATGCCATTAATTATCCCAGCCATACAATAAGGTTCAACACTTCCTACCCCCTAGCCCCCGCCCTCAAATCAAATACGTGTACATACATTTGGTCCCGTGACAACAAATTGGTTACTGTGCAGAAAGTCTTCCCCTAAAACTATCACCACAGTATAGATCAAAAAGGTAACCCTACTAGGTCGACCCCATCTGCCCCTACTCTTGTGTCTTACAGGCCTGGATAGGGCCTTGTAGAATACGCCAGTCTCTCATTTAGATCAAAATGGTAACCCTACTAGGTCGACCCCATCTGCCCCTACTCTTGTGTCTTACAGGCCTGGATACGGCCTTGTAGAATACGCCAGTCTCTCATTTAGATCAAAATGAAAGAAAGAAAAAAACATCCAGCTCTTGTTGCCCAGGTGTTAAAACGTGGGCTCCATCAATCCATTTCGTTGCCTTCAATTCAACTTTTTGCCAGCGTTTGTTTGAACATTAAGCTCTGAGTTTAAGCTCCGGGTCATGTGCACAACTGAATGAACCGATCGAAAATAAATTAAACCAAGATGTGATGTAAAGCAAGATGGGATGTAAACCAAGATGAGATGTAAAGCAAGATGGGATGTAAAGCAAGATGGGATGTAAAGCAAGATGGGATGTAAAGCAAGATGTGATGTAAAGCAAGATGGGATGTAAAGCAAGATGGGATGTAAACCAAGATGAGATGTAAAGCAAGATGGGATGTAAAGCAAGATGGGATGTAAACCAAGATGAGATGTAAAGCAAGATGGGATGTAAACAAAGATGTGATGTAAACAAAGATGGGATGTAAAGCAAGATGGGATGTAAAGTAAGATGGAATGTAAACCAAGATGGGATGTAAACCAAGATGGGATGTAAAGCAAGATGGGATGTAAAGCAAGATGGGATGTAAACCAAGATGAGATGTAAAGCAAGATGGGATGTAAACAAAGATGTGATGTAAACAAAGATGGGATGTAAAGCAAGATGGGATGTAAAGCAAGATGTGATGTAAACAAAGATGTGATGTAAACAAAGATGGAATGTAAAGCAAGATGGGATGTAAATCAAGATGTGATGTAAACCAAGATGTGATGTAAAGCAAGATGTGATGTAAAGCAAGATGTGATGTAAAGCAAGATGTGATGTAAAGCAAAATGTGATGTAAATCAAGATGGGATGTAAAGCAAGATGTGATGTAAACAAAAATGTGATGTAAACAAAGATGGGATGTAAAGCAAGATGGGATGTAAAGCAAGATGGGATGTAAACAAAGATGTGATGTAAACAAAAATGGGATGTAAAGCAAGATGGGATGTAAAGCAAGATGGGATGTAAAGCAAGATGTGATGTAAACAAAGATGTGATGTAAACATAGATGGGATGTAAAGCAAGATGGGATGTAAAGCAAGATGGGATGTAAAGCAAGATGTGATGTAAAGCAAGATGGGATGTAAACCAAGATGGGATGTAAATCAAGATGGGATGCAAACCAAGATGGGATGTTAATCAAGATGTGATGCAAACCAAGATGGGATGTAAATCAAGATGTGATGTAAAGCAAGATTGGGTGTAAAGCAAGATGTGATGTAAATCAAGATGGGATGTAAACCAAGATGGGATGTAAAGCAAGATGTGATGCAAACCAAGATGGGATGTAATGCAAGATGTGATGTAAAGCAAGATGGGATGCAAACCAAGATGTGATGCAAACCAAGATGTGATGCAAAGCAAGATGGGATGTAAAGCAAGATGGGATGTAAAGCAAGATCATCATTAAACCAGATATTAAGATTATGCCGATGTTAAAAATGGGTGAATGATACATTGAAGTTTACGCATCAATCTATAATTCAACATTTAAATCTATAATTCAACATTTAAATCTTGAATTAAATTTTCAAATCTATAATTAAATATTTAAATCTGTAATTAAACATCTAAATCTATAATGCAACCTCAAAATCTATAAGTCAACATTCGAATGACAAAGATTCAGTCCATTCAGTCAATAGTCAGTTCCCCCCTTTTGGTCTAGGAATCATGTATTTTCTTCACTGGTTTACCAATAATGATATCCTACAAAAAATTGTGTTGTTGTTTAATTTAAAAAAATTAATACATATCATATTAATGAAGAGAGCTCGGTACCAGGCATTAAGAACAACTTGAACAGAAGAATGAAACAAACATTCCATTTTAAGACACAAGTGTCGTATGAGATTAATGTGTACGTACTTATACGACTTAATTAACCTTTGATGGGATTCTTGGAATAAGCTATGGATAAAATAAAATTTTCCCATAAGGCTCCATCTTTGATTAGAAACAGTAGTGTCTCATAGGAGTGCACTATGGGTAACAGAGTGGAGTGAAAGTGTTACATAGGAGTGCACTATGGGTAACAGAGTGGAAGGAAAGTGTGACATAGGAGTGCACTATGGGTAACAGAGTGGAGTGAAAGTGTAACATAGGAGTGCACTATGGGTAACAGAGTGGAAGGAAAGTGTGACATAGGAGTGCACTATGGGTAACAGAGTGGAGTGAAAGTGGGACATAGGATTGCACTATGGGTACACAGTGGAGTGAAAGTGTAACATAGGAGTGCACTATGGGTAACAGAGGTAACAGAATGGAGTGAAAGTGTAACATAGGAGTGCACTATGGGTAACATAATGGAGTGAAATGATTTTGTGTGTGTTTTAAATCAAAATCTAACCCTTGATGACCTTGATTAGCCTATATCAGGACAATAATAACTGGATTCTACATCCGTCAAGTAGCAAACACTCTCTTGACGTATAGAAATAATTATATTGTACCCTTGGGGTCATGCAATCGACGCCAAAAATGAAAATGACCTATCTGTGACTTGTTAATATTTATCTCAGATATGTGTTTGGCTTTGATGGGGGTGCGACCTGGAGCCTTTATACTGCACAGCGTTTGACGCGAGCGAGGTAAAATTGGAAGCCGAGGAACACACAAGATCACATTGATATCTAGGGAGATCTAAAAACACTAATAAATAAAGCAAAGAGAGCGAGAAAGAGAGAGAGAGAGAGAGAAAGAGAGAGAAAGAGAGAGAGAAAGAGAGAGAGGGAGAGAGAAAGAGAGAGGGAGAAAACGAAAAAAAGAGATAAGGAGAAGGAGAGAGAGAGAGCGAGAGAGAGAGAGAGGGAGAAAGAAAGAGAAAGAGTGAGAGACAGAGAGAGACAGAGAGAGAGAGAGAGAGGAGATAGAGAGAATTATAGTTTCAAGTGCGCATTGCAATATAATTCGATGCTGACATGAGCGGGTGTATTTTGATGAGCTGGTACTGCATTCAAAAGGGGCTGATAGAAAACAGTACAAGACGGGAGACTAGAAGTGCTGGTTTGGGAGGAAAGAGTGCTCTATTTTACTAGTTTCAAGGCGGCACCTTGATGTAGGCGTTTCATTTTGATATTAATGTCAGGGTTAGGGTTAGGGTTAGGGTTAGGGTTAGGGTTAGGGTCAGGGTTAGGGTCAGGGTTAGGGTTAGGGTCAGGGTTAGGGTCAGGGTTAGGGTTAGGGTTAGGTGTTGGGGTAGCAGATTCAACTTGTAAAACATTTTTGGAATGAGACTATGAATGATTCAGAGACATCTAAAGTATTCAATGACATCTAATAAATTCAGTGACATCTAACTAGGGGACAGGAATAACCTTATAATTAAGTAAACTTTAGTACACTTTTAATACACATTTCGGAACACGCTGGCCCTCTGAAAGCCATTATGATTTGTTAGGAAATCAATTATTTGAAAAGAAGTTAGACCCAGACAGACAACATTTAATATATGTGTTATTGAAGACACGGATACTTCATTTTTAAAAAAAACATAGCTAAGATCATTTAAGTTTACAGAAATTCTGAGAGAGATCTATAGATCAAACCAACATCTTCAAATAAATAGGTTACGAGCCCATGCTCTAGGTTCGAAAATATAGATTCCTTGTTTTAGTTGTTTGAAAGATTTTTAAAACATAAATATGATGAAACTACGTTTAATTTAACTAATCTAAACATTAACTTTTTTATCCAATGACCTTGTCGCGACACATCACTCCTAAAGGGCCAGAGGTCACACATGTCTGGGGGAAAAAACTGCACTAAAAATATCCAACCTGATATTTTCCGAAACGAAACCCAACGAGAGCTGACCGTTAACTGGCCGCTATCTTACGGCCATCATTGTAATGATCATGAGCCCATTGCATGTGCAGTTGATAATTTCGTAGCCTTGACCACAGGGTCCAGCTAATGCATTGGCTGATCTAACTGGATGACGCGTTACATCACTTCCGATAAGGAGGGTGGGAAAGCTGTTGGCAAACATTCAAAACCCACGTCTGCTATACATTTATGACGTGATTACATGAAAGCAATACCCAATATAATCCTGAAATAAAAACAAATTTAGGCGTTCTAACTTATGAAAGATGGCCACCGCTGATATTCCTTAAATATGTCTGTTTGTTGTTGATGCATAGAAGTAATTCTTCTAAACTAATGTTGAAAATAAAATGTATATATTTATTATAAATATTTTTCCCCTTGACAAAAACTCAATGAAAAAATATTAAATTCCGTTATTTATTGCCAAAGCAAGAATAGTTTTATGACTCCAACAGTCGACAGTCCTATTGCCCGGTGCACAAAAAACCGGCCCTGTATAGTCGATCAAATGACGCAAATGGGACGTTATCCGATTGAGGATATTTTTTTTATTAAAACAAAAAAGTCACAAGATTTATCACCAGCAATGCTTGGAATATCCAATAGAAAACTCTCAATAGTTAGACGAGACCTTCAGGTTCCATAACTCAATCCTACAACCAATAGTTAGATGAGACCTTCAGGTTCCATAACTCAATCCTACAACCAACAGTTAGATGAGACCTTCAGCTTCCACAACTCAATCCTACAACTTCATGTTGCACAACTCAACCCTACAACTTCAGGTTCCACAACTCAACCTTACAAGTTTAGGTTCCACAACTCAACCCTACAATTTAAGGTTTTACAACTCAACCTTACAATTTTAGGTTCCACAACTCAACCCTACAATTTAAGGTTGCACAACTCAACCTTACAAGTTTAGGTTCCACAACTCAACCCTACAATTTAAGGTTTTACAACTCAACCTTACAAGTTTAGGTTCCACAACTCAACCCTACAATTTAAGGTTCCACAACTCAACCTTACAAGTTTAGGTTCCACAACTCAACCCTACAATTTAAGGTTTTACAACTCAACCTTACAAGTTTAGGTTCCACAACTCAACCCTACAATTTAAGGTTCCACAATTCAACCTTACAAGTTTAGGTTCCACAACTCAACCCTACAATTTAAGGTTTTACAACTCAACCTTAAAAGTTTAGGTTCCACAACTCAACCCTACAATTTAAGGTTCCACAACTCAACCTTACAAGTTTAGGTTCCACAACTCAACCCTACAATTTAAGGTTTTACAACTCAACCTTAAAAGTTTAGGTTCCACAACTCAACCCTACAATTTAAGGTTTTACAACTCAACCTTAAAAGTTTAGGTTCCACAACTCAACCCTACAATTTAAGGTTGCACAACTCAACCTTACAAGTTTAGGTTCCACAACTCAACCCTACAATTTAAGGTTTTACAACTCAAACACACTAACATTAAATGAAGAAAGGCCTTGCGATAGAAGAATTCATCAAACTTATAAAACACCAAACAACTTCTGAGTGAGTTAACTTTTTCAACTTAGTGCCATTTAATGCTTAATTTGGTCAACCTGACCTGTGATGCAATGCATCATTGTTTTGTCCCTAAAAACACAAGTTTTTTCTAATGCAAATTTGTTGGGTTTTAAAAAAAAAGTCGACTTCTATTTTTTTAGATAAATAAATGTTTAAAATCAATGAAATTCAGTATCGTGTTTGAGGTCATATATGATTTCAAGCGCAGTAATTATTTCGTAATCTACTTTTTTATATAATACTAATTCATTTTAAACATGATTAAAACAAATTATATATCCTATGTATTTGAGATTTAGATTATTGAATAAGACTGGCGTGAAATTATTATTTTCATTCCTCCAAGTATTTGACCAATGAGTTATTCATACGTATACGTTTCCATCAGAACACGGCTTTGACGTTGGGAAATGGTCACCGAAATTAGGAAGTGGACGCCGACTTCTGATCTCTGCAAGGCGGAAGTTAGGTCTGATTGGCTCTCGTGAAAAATTCATGAACCAATCGAGTGATGGCGGGTACTCGTGAACTACCTGTGGCGCCATCTTCTTTGGACAAACTGTCCCTATGAAGATTGCGTACCACGGATGATTTCATCCGAAGAATGCATCAAAGTAGAAAAATGTACTTTGAAACTTTTAAATGAAACTGATGAGTGTCTTTGGAAAGATTCTTTC
Source organism: Omphiscola glabra (assembly GCA_964017045.1). Classification (NCBI taxonomy): domain Eukaryota; kingdom Metazoa; phylum Mollusca; class Gastropoda; family Lymnaeidae; genus Omphiscola; species Omphiscola glabra. Next base: position 1,096,391 of record OZ024803.1, on the reverse strand, counting down.
TCTCTACATGCTGGTTCGTGATGACGTGGTCACATACATCTTAGAAATTATGTTTAACCCACTTTACAGTGTTAATGACATTCTCTGTTCTAACAGTTCAATATATATATATATATATATATATATATATATATATATATATATATATAGATATATATATATATATATATATATATATATTGAACAGTTACTGTCAGAATACGTGTAACAATCGTAAACAGAAACGAAGCTAGATCAAGAGTATCATAAAATAATCCATTTATTTTGATTTTAAAATGTTCATGACTGATAACAGTAAGTGATGATGATAGATGATACCTAATGAATACGTTTTCAAAGTATGCTACTCGAGACCCGTTCATCAAAAAAAATAATTTTTCCTACCTATATACTCTCTACTTCCTATACTCTCTCCTACCTATATACTATCTACTTCCTATACTCTCTCCTACCTAAGTACTATCTACTTCCTATACTCTCTCCTACCTATGTACTATCTACTTCCTATACTCTCTCCTACCTATGTACTATTTACTAGCTGTAGCATGAAATACACTAGAAATATTCTATAGGGATTCTCAAACTTTTTATAACAGGTTGTCTGTTCTCTTCCCCCCCCCCCCAGACAATGTTTGGGGCCGTACTGTCAATTGACCAGCATATTACCGCGATCCTATATACACTTTAAAAATCTTGTTCGAAGGGGAACAATACAGGACAAAATAGTACATTATATGGATTGGATGTTTGGGTCATTATATGGATTGGATGTTTGGGCCTGCTTTTGGCTAATGAATGTCTGGTTCCATATTTTGTCACTTTTGCCCGGATAGCACTTAGCGCCCGCGTGTCTCAGTTTGAGAACCACTCTTCTATACTTACTTAAACCTTTTAAATTTTTTTTTGCTCGAAAAGACATGCCAAGAAAGAATTAAGGAAAAAATAGAAATAGACAGGGCACACTCTTTGTAAACCCTTAGATATAGCAAACCAAATGATCTCTCTCTCTCTCTCTCTCTCTTACCTATTTCTCACATACTCTACAAACTTGCTAATGCGTTCTCTAATCAATAATAGATCATTTTTAACTTACAGTTCCTTGTGTTATTTGGTACTATGAGAGAATGAGGTGCGAGATATTCTAAATAATAAATTGTTGATTCGTCACTGATAGACTTCATAAAAACAAATCATTTTAGAATTTCACCTCAAATTTTTCACTCCATCGATTTGTGTGTGTGTGTGTGTGTGTGTGTATAAGGGGTTTGCGGGGTGTTTAGGCAGTGGCGTAGTTGGGGTTTGTTCCATCTGGGCAGAGTCAAGTGTTGTGCTCACCCCTCCACGGAAAAAACCAAAAAACAAACTATATTGTTGGCCCGTAATGCCAGCCTTCCATACATTGGAGTAGTGGGGGTGCAGACTGAGCATTCCGCCCCAGGCGGCAGTTTTTGCTGTATTTGTAGAGTGGTATTTTCGAAAATATTGAGTTTTTTTTGTGGAAGGAATTTGCAAAACTCTTTGCCTCGTGCAGCACCAGCCCTAGCTATGCCCCTGTCTCCCTATAAAGAAGGAAAAAACAACACTTCCTAAGCCGTTGGGTTAAGGGGGTCGATGCGAAAATATTTTGTCGCTGTGGGTGTCGTAATGGACGCTTTGGCATAAACATGGGTCACAGAACTAACACGGCCTAACACCTGCTGACAAAGCCAGCGTGGGACGTATCTCATGATGTAGTGCAGAGGTGTTCGTGAGTGGTGTGAGTGGTGTTGTCACCAGGTGGGGAGATGTTGGGTAAAGGTGATGTATCGTAGTGGTGAGCTTTTAGGGTGATTTGTGTGAAAATCAAGACTCCCCATCGACCCCCCCCCCCCCAGCATATATTTATTGGCTAGAGATGACCATCTGTCTTGAAGCTGTTAGCTGTTGATAATGTTGAAATGGTTAAAGTTAAGTTGGTTTCATGTCTGGCCTGCTTCTCTTTGTGTATGTCGGTATGTCTGCTTCTCTATTGGCATGTCTGTCTGCTGCTCTTAATCTATGTCTATCTTCTTCTCGTTATCTATGTCTGTCTGCTTCTCTTTACATATGTCTGTCTGCCTGCTTCTTCATAAGTATGTCTGTCTGGTACTCTTTATGTATGTCTGTCTCACTCAAATCTAAGTTGGTCAGAGAGTACAGAAACGTGGGCAGAAAATTGCCGAAGAAATCCCGGATCATAAGAGAGTACAGAAACGAAGTCGTGGAATTGCCGAAGAATTCACCGACCATAAATAAACAAAAGCAAATTCCAAGCTTGGCTAAACATAAACAATTAGAAGGGGCAATGTGGAAAATATAATTACATGCTGTGGCAAAAATAAACATGGGTGGGGAAAACAGTTTGAGGTTTCGGAAGAAAGGGCTTAACAATGTGGAGACAGAGAACATGGATTAACATTGATGATAATAATAATAAGAAGAAGAATAAAGTTTATTTGAAAAATCATGCTTCATCCCCAATAGCTCGAAGCGCGGTACAAAGTCAAATCTAAGAGATAATAGCTAGCTGGAAAAGATGGTAGACAACAAGACCCTAGCAGATTTTTGCGAAATATATGTGTTTTCAAATCGGTTTTGAAGGACTGCAATGTCTGGCTGTTTCTGAGAGCGACAGAAAGGGTGTTCCAAAATGTTGGGCCAGCAAATGCGAAAGTGCGACTTACGTAAGTTTCAAGGATGAGCGGAGTTGTCTCGTGGGTACATAAGGCGTCATGAGCGCTTGGAGATAGGACGGCGCCAGGTCATGCATGCAGAGGTAGCACAGAGTTGCAATTTGTACTCTATGCGAGCGCGGACCGGCAGCCAATGCAGTTCTCTCAGAAGTGTTTTAACATGGTTGAATTTGCGTTTACGAAGAACAATTCGAGCCGCATTCTTCTGTGCTTTTTTATTTTTATCCAGGAGTGTAACTGGGAGACCCACCATGAGAGCATTGCAGTAGTCCATGCGTGATAGCACGAATGCAGACATCAGCCTCTTTGGTGCATCAAACGTTAAGAAAGGTCTGATATGAAAATTCGCTTTGCAAATCATGTTAATATGATTTTCCATAGTGTTCTGTCTAAGTAGACACCCATGTTTCGCACTGTTTGAGCAAACTCAATCAACACGCCTGAGTGAGTAAGGGACGATGTGTGATTGAAAGATTTTTTATTTTAAGCGGTAGCAATTGGGATCAGCTCAGTCTTTTTATCGTTCAATTATTTGTGCTTATTTATCGTCAACCAGTGCTTAACTGACTCCACTGTCTTCTGTGTCATATTAAGAAGCTGAGGGAACTGAGAGGGGATCACGGATTTCTGAAGTTGGGTATCATCCGCTAACATGTGATATACATGTTAAACTGCTTGATCATTGCACCCAGGAGCTGAAGGTACTTAATGAAAAGCACCGGGCCTAGGACCGAGCTCTGGGGTACTCCGAATTCAACAATGAATTTCTTGGAGGTCAAGCCGTTTGCGATAACTGATTAGACACGATTTGTCAGATATGAGCGGAACCATCTCAGGACGGTATCGGTAAATCCGAATGTTTTTTTGCAGACGTTTGAGAAGTATGCTGTGGTCAAGCGTATCGAACGCTGCCGATAGATCAAGTAACGACAAAAGTGATTGGGGCGACAGGGAACATGGATTAACATTGTGGAAACGGGGAACAAGGGTTAGAATTAGAGAGGCATGGAACATGGGTTAATATTGTGGAGACAGTGAACATGGGTTAAAATTGGTGAGACAGGGAGAACGGGTTAGAATTGGGAAGAGAGGGAAAATGGGATCACATTTGTGATGGGGAATATGGTTTAGCAAAGAGAGGCCAGGAAATCTGGTTTAGCATTGTGGTTTTGCGTTAAGTATTCTGGACGCAAGAAAAGTGGTGTAACACTGAGAAGAGATTTAAATAGCTTAGTATTGAGCAGATAGAAAATGAGATTTATCCTCGTGGCTTAGATTTAAGAAGACAAAAAAATCGGCCGATATATTTTCTAGTAACAAAGATGCTATGACATTTCAGGTGTAGTCATGTGCTTTTATTTTTACATTCTTCTCATTTGTTGAGTTTTAAGCCCCGTTCTTTTAAACGTATTCTCTAATTCTCCTTATGTTTTATCTTTTCTATTCGCTACAAGGCTGTCGGCCAATATTTCCGTTCAGTTGAGTTCTCCTTTTCAGGCTATGCCATTTAGTCGTTTACATCATATTTCCTTTCAGTAAACCCTATATTTACTTTTATCCAATTATCCGTTAGTCGGATATATGTAATGTTAAAATGTGTATGTTTCTTTTATAAACATAAACCTAAGCTGTGAGAGAACAGTGAGCGTAACAAAGTCAGACGTCTTCATGAAGACAATAGTACACTGCCATAAGCCGCAAAAGTTGGTCTAGAAACATTAGAGTCAAAAGTATAAAACAAGTATGGTGAAATGAGTCATATGTTATGGATGGCTCTCGAATGGGTGTGGTTTAAATGACTAACATTGGTAAATGACTCTCGAATGTGTGTGGTGAAATGACTGACATTGGTCAATGACTCTCGAATGAATCATCACCTGCTTAAAACTATGACTTTAAATCATAGATTCAGATCAACCACAAGGGAAGGTAATCTCATTCTTATGCCCTTTTTATATATCACTTATATGTTTCACTTATATATATATACTTAACAAGGCCAATAATCCAAAGATGAGTGCAGGATTTCTTTGTCTTCCTTGTAGTGGGAAATTCAACCGAAACACATTGGCATAGGAAGGGGAGAACGTAGGGACGGTCCACACCGAAAGGGGTGGGGGGCCACTAACACAAGCTACGCAACTGCTAAAACACTATATCAAAAATCAAGTTTGAAATATGAACCCTAACTTTAGTGGTGGAGAAATAACCCACTCTAATTTCCCACGCCAGTAATGTGTTCGCATCGTGTAAGTAGCGATTGTTAAACTGGTAGAGTTGGTTGAACGTAAATTGGCTTGATATAAATTAACGTAAATTGGCTTGACGTAAATTAACCTAAATTGGCTTGACGTAAATTAAGGTATATCGGCTTGACGTATATTAACATAAATTGGCTTGACGTAAATTAACGTACATTGGCTTGGCGTAAATTAACCTAAATTGGCTTGACGTAAATTAACGTAAATTGACTTGACGTAAATTAACGTAAATTTGCTTGACGTAAATTAACCTAAATTGGCTGGACGTAAATTAACGTAAATTGGCTTGACGTAAATTAACGTAAATTAGCTTGAGGTAAATTAATGTAAATTAGCTTGAGGTAAATTAACGTAAATTGGCTTGACGTAAATTAACGTAAATTAGCTTGAGGTAAATAAACGTAAATTGGCTTCACGTAAAGTAAGGTAAATTGGCTTGACGTAAAATAACGTAAATTGGCTTGACGTAAATTAACCTAAATTGGCTTGACGTAAATTAACATAAATTGGCTTGACGTAAATTAACGTAAATTGGCTTGACGTAAATTAACGTAAATTGGCTTGACCCAGATCTGTACCCGTGTTGAACATCAGACTCATCGACCTAGAATCGGGTCGTCACATCTGTCAAGATCCACCCAGAAATGGGGGAAACACCCTTCAATAAGACTTTTCAATACTATTGAACACGTCTCGCTGACGCCAGCTGTTTATGGCATTGATCGTTGATCGATATTAAGTATGATCGAACTGCTGTTATTGATTCGATTCTGTAACGACGACGGGGTGTTTAACAGGTAAACACGTGAATGGCATATGTATTTTTATTTTTATTTATTAAATTGGATCTCACATTTCCAGACACTTGAATACAATCCAACAGCCGACATGTGCCTATATCTTTGGGGATTAAAAAAATATGGAGGTGCCAATAATGACAAAGGATTCTACATATTTTACTCCGCGAATTCAATTCTCATACTGTGTCTTCTATACTCCGTTCCCCATAATTGTTTTCAAATGCTCCTCCTAAACTCAATCTACCATACTCCGTCTACCATACTCCATCTACCATACTCCGTCTGCATTACTCCGTGTACCATACTCCGTCTACCATACTCCGTCTACCATACTCCGTCTACCATGATCCGTCTACCATACTCCGTCTACCATGCTCTATGTACCATACTCCGTCTACCATGCTCCGTGTACCATACTTCACATCCCATACTCTGACTTCACGATCCTAAATATTTCAGGTCGTTTGAGCACCCAACGCCAACCTAGCACATGAAAAGTCCAGTCAATTCGAAGTTTTATTTTGCATTCATTAAATTACCTTTTCATCCTATACTTTACCTATTCATTCATTACTTTACCTATTCATTCATTACTTTACCTATTCATTTATTACTTTACCTATTCATTCATTACTTACCTATTCATTCATTACTTTACCTATTCATTCATTACTTTACTTATTCATTCATTACTTTACCTATTCATTCATTATTTTACCTATTCATTCATTACTTTAAATATTCATTCATTACTTACCTATTCATTAATTACTTTACCTATTCATTCATTACTTTACCTATTCATTCATTACTTTACCTATTCATTCATTACTTTACCTATTCATTCATTACTTTACCTATTCATTCATTACTTTACCTATTCATTCATTACTTTACCTATTCATTCATTACTTTACCTATTCATTCATTACTTTACCTATTCATTCATTAATTTACCTATTCATTCATTAATTTATCTATTCATTCATTATTTTAACTATTCATTCATTACTTTACCTATTCATTCATTACTTTACCTATTCATTCATTATTTTACCTATTCATTCATTACTTTATCTATTCATTCATTACTTTACCTATTCATTCATTACTTTACCTATTCATTCATTACTTTACCTATTCATTCATTACTTTACCTATTCATTCATTACTTTACCTATTCATTCATTACTTTACCTATTCATTCATTACTTTACCTATTCATTCATTAATTTACCTATTCATTCATTAATTTATCTATTCATTCATTATTTTAACTATTCATTCATTACTTTACCTATTCATTCATTACTTTACCTATTCATTCATTATTTTACCTATTCATTCATTACTTTATCTATTCATTCATTACTTTACCTATTCATTCATTACTTTACCTATTCATTCATTACTTTACATATTGTTTCAAGAATCATCATTAAATGTTGTTTACACATTTTATGTGTTTCGCAACTTCACTGAATGTTGTAGTACCCACTTCGCTGAATGTTGTAGTACCCACTTCGCTGAATGTTGTAGTACCCACTTCACTGAATGTTGTAGTACCCACTTCACTGAATGTTGTAGTACCCACTTCACTGAATGTTGTAGTACCCACTTCACTGAATGTTGTAGGACCCACTTCACTGAATGTTGTAGTACCCACTTCACTGAATGTTGTAGTAACCACTTCACTGAATGTTGTAGTACCCACTTCACTGAATGTTGTAGTACCCACTTCACTGAATGTTGTAGTACCCACTGAATGTTGTAGTACCCATTGAATGTTGTAGTACCCACTTCACTGAATGTTGTAGTACCCACTTCACTGAATGTTGTAGTACCCACTTCACTGAATGTTGTAGTACCCACTTCACTGAATGTTGTAGTACCCACTTTGCTGAATGTTGTAGTACCAACTTCGCTGAATGTTGTAGTACCCATTTCACTGAAAGTTGTAGTACCCACTTCACTGAATGTTGTAGTACCCACTTCACTGAATGTTGTAGTACCCACTTCCCTGAATGTTGTAGTACCCACTTCACTGAATGTTGTAGTACCCACTTCACTGAATGTTGTAGTACCCACTTCACTGAATGTTGTAGTACCCACTTCACTGAATGTTGTAGTACCCACTTCGCTGAATGTTGTAGTACCAACTTCGCTGAATGTTGTAGTACCCATTTCACTGAATGTTGTAGTACCCACTTCACTGAATGTTGTAGTACCCACTTCACTGAATGTTGTAGTACCCACTTCCCTGAATGTTGTAGTACCCACTTCACTGAATGTTGTAGTACCCACTTCACTGAATGTTGTAGTACCCACTTCACTGAATGTTGTAGTACCCACTTCACTGAATGTTGTAGTACCTACTTAATGTTGTAGTACCCACTTCGCTGAATGTTGTTGCTTTTTTGTGTCGCATTATAAAAACTATTAAGTTATATCGACCTAGTTAAGTTATCGATCTACTGCATATTCACAGTATTGATACTTTCAGTGTATTGATATTGTCATGGACGGAGTCATGAACGTACAGAGTTCGGAGTGATGACAGAAAGAGTTAAACGTTTTTTTTCCGGAAAACCCAAAGATAGATTACGTGAGTGGAATATGAAGCTTTTTATTTTGTCTTTAATTTAAGAAAGGCGAAGACACGAGCTCGCCAAACCCATCATTTAAATCGAGGGCAGACTCTGTCTCCATGGGACTTATGCATGGACTTAAACATGGGAAAATTGTGTCTAAATGAGTGTGGTGTATGGACTTAACCAGAGGCAGACTTTGTCTCAATGGGATTTATGTGTAAACTGGGGTTGGAATGAGACAGTAGCTGGTGCCTGTAAGAGACGGTAGCGGTGAATTTGAGGGTAGCGATAAGTCAATTATTTGGGACGTATTTGCATGCATAATTTGATTGTAAATGTATCTGCATTTTTCAAAGGAGATATTAAAATTAGTTAATAGATAGCTCGCAAAGTATAATGAATAGATAAAGAACGAACAATTTTAAATGTAAATATATGTTTACACCTAAACAGAAACGTATACAATTATTGCTTATTGGAACTAAGAGTCGCATTATATTTGAATATTTAATGTGTAGACCCCAGGCCAATAACGTACCAATAATTGACAATGTCCAAACTCAAACCAGATAAAAATAGTCGCTCATTAACCTCGTGAGATCAATCCGCCGAACCCGAGCACGCCCTTGGGCCAGGAAAACATTGAGTTTCAACATCCGGGCAAGTTGGTGCGCAAACAGGCCACACGCACCCTCCTCTTTATATGGCTGTGAAAGGAAGTGCGCATATATTGACACGACCGATAGAGTGTCTCTGTTTACAAATATTGATACGAATATGGACATACATTAAGCTTGAAAAAATATCTCATCCACTATTTCTCCATACACGATGGTAGTCGTAAGGATTAAGCTAGTCAACACACTTTGTATGTTGGTAGTCGTAAAGAATACACTAGTCAACACACTTTGTATGTTGGTAGTCGTAAAGAATACACTAGTCAACACACTTTGTATGTTGGTAGTCGTAAAGAATACACTAGTCAACACACTTTGTATGTTGGTAGTCGTAAAGAATACACTAGTCAACACACTTTGTTTGTTGGTAGTCGTAAAGAATACACTAGTCAACACACTTTGTATGTTGGTAGTCGTAAAGAATACACTAGTCAACACACTTTGTATGTTGGTAGTCGTAAAGAATACACTAGTCAACACACTTTGTATGTTGGTAGTCGTAAATAATACGTATTTGGTATTAGTCTATATTTGCAAGCCGTCACGAGTTTTTGTTTCTGATAGCTTTTTACTAACTTTGATTCCCAAATAAACGTCTCACTAGTTGGGTGGAGCTAGGCTTAGATGGATGGATTATGTGGATAGTTGGGTGGAGCTAGGCGTGGTTGGATGGATGATGTGGATAGTTGGGTGGAGCTAGGCTTAGATGTATGGATGATGTGGATAGTTGGGTGGAGCTAGGCTTATATGGATGGATGATGTGGATAGTTGGGTGTATATAGGCTTAGATGGATGATTATGTGGATAGTTGGATGGAGCTAGGCTTAGATGGATCGATTATGTGGATAGTTGGATGGAGCTAGGCGTAGATATATTTAATTTAAATGATTCCTGTAACAAATGTGCAACTGATGTGTAACTGATTTGTTACATATGTTTAACAAGTATTATTTGTTACTTACCTGTGGTCAAATTCTTACTAAAAATTAAAGCTAAGAAATTCCCATGAGACAATTTCATCACTTTAATAAGATAGGATGATGTGGGAAAGGATCTACAACAATGATCCAAGCTTGGAGATGAAAAGCATCAGTTAGGTCTGAGTGGAAGGAAGTATTGAGGCAGGCCAAAGCCCTTTATGTGCCGTATAGTCACATGTATGGATGGATGGATGGAGTTAGATGGATTATTGAATAAATCTTCGTTTTTTAAAAATCGTTTACATTAACTTTGCGTTTGACCGTGTGTTTTATTTGGCTTGGTGTGTTGGAAAAGTTTCAGCCGACTAAATGACCAACTTTCCGTCAACCTATCGAGCTTAAACTTGGCACATAGACTCGTTGCCGATGACAATATATTCTTTCAAATCCTCAGCCCCACGCCCCAACCCAAAAAAATCAGTTTTTCCCGTTTTTTTAAAGGGAAGATGGTGGAAATATAATTTCAGTCACTTCACGAAATAAAATTCCCGATATCTGCGCTAAATAAGATTCTTTAAAAAATATGTTTAAATTATCGCTAGTGCGTTTAGTGTGTAATATTTTCTTTTTTTAAAAAAATGTAATGGTGAAAAAAATCTGCGGTGTAAGGGGATATGCGTGTCAAGAGGACATGAATATAAGGAGGCAGGGCCGGTCCTAACAATTGCGGGGCCCTATGCGAAACGTATTGCGCGGGGCCCAGTCTGGGTAGTGATAAGGATAATAAGTGAAAATTAAGATTTTCTATTAGAAAATATTGTATAGCGCAGGGCCTATGAAGAGGGCGGGGCCCAATGCGGCCGCATAGGATGCATTGGCCTAAGGCCGGCCCTGTAAGGAGGACATGGATATCTGGAGGACATGGGTATCAAGAGTACATGGATATCAGGAGGACATGGGTATCAAGAGGACATGGGTGTCAAGAGGACATGGGTATCAAGAGGACATGGGTATCAAGAGGACATGGGTGTCAAGAGGACATGAGTATCAGGATTGTATGTAGAAGAACGCACCAGCTCAAAACATAAAATGTATAAACTAATAAATAAATTAAAAATAACTGTCTAGCATACACTTTGACATATTATAACTAGTGCACCTAGCATACAATTTGACATATCATAACTAGTGTACCTAGCATCCCTTTTGACAAATTATAAAGAGTGTACTAATATTATTAGTTGTACTATGATGAAGTGGTTTTGTCGGAGAACATATTATTTTGGAATACACATATAGACTTATGAATGCCTAAGTATTGTACAGCTAATACATCACTTCAACCAAAACATAAATTTCATCAAAATTGTTATTAAATGCTATAAAATATATTTTTTTATAAACGTTCATGCTATTTTGAAAATATCAAGATTTGGCACGTTAACTCCATACGGGACAAACCAAATCCACAATTTTACGTAACTGCGATGTCTTTTTTCCTGATTGGGCTTTTACATTTTACCTCAAGTCACTTCCTTTTCATTCTTCTTTTTTCTTTACCTTGTTTCTGTCTGGTTTTCTATGTTTTAGGTAGGATTGATCTCTCTCTCTATATATTATGTACATTTGATTAATACTTATTTCTATGTCTTGTACTGATGAAGGCAAGTGCCGAAACGTTTAATTATTTGTAATGTAAGATTATTATTAAAGCTCAATATATATTGTTATATCGACACAGATTGTTCTGCTATCTGCTATTCCCCCCTAGAAAACGACAACGAATGCACTTCCTCCCCCCCCCCCCCCACCCCTCCACCCTTGTTAAAAGATCCTAAATCCGTGGCTGGGCCTGAATAAAGTTAGAACATGGCCATTCATAAAGCACGTAGACTCTCACTTAACTTGCGTGCGATTCGTTCAACACTTACAAGTGTCCATTTGATGCTTCATGATTACATTGACAACCTACAAGGAGTCGTTTCACGATTAACTTCACGGGCGAGGCATTATTTGTGGCTACAACATTGTGCTACCAATTTGAGTTATACTACGATCTTCCGACGCAAGCCGTGTTAGTTCATTAAATATGGGTAGTTCAAGCGATTAGAATAGCATAAACTACACAACATTTTTGGACGTACTTTGGGGACAAAAACGTCATTTGAATGGATTTATGTCAACTTAAAGTACGTCATTCAAATTAAGACGCCATTCAAAGAAAACGTCTTTACGTCCAGAAAACTGAACGTCATTAAAAGGAGACCACCCTTAAAATCAAAGTTTTACGTTTAAATCCTTTAAAAATGTAATATTAAGCAAACTTGACCAAATATGCATACAAGCGTCTGACTATAAGAATCACAATTCCCACTCAAACAACCGACACTTTTCTACAATGTAAGGCCTTAAGGCTATTTTTAGACCCCTTCCGACGGTATTCCAGACTTCCGCAGAAACCGGGTAACGTGTCCTTGTTGGTTGCCTGTCTGTGTTGGAGATAAAGTTCCTTATAATTTGTCTATGTCTCTTACTGATGTGTGCCGTCCTGCCAGCTCGCTTGTTTACGCGCGGAGTGATACAGTTCATGTTACAATCTCGCCCTTCCAGCGCTCACCGCCTGCACTCCGACTCCCCATCCACCCCTGCTTCCCCTCCCATCTGCTTCAACTCCACTTCCCCTCCACCTCTTCTTCCACCTTCCCTCCCCATCCCCTTCACCTCACCTCCACTTCATCACCACATCCGTTCCACATCCGTTCCACATCCCCTTCACCCCACCTCCATCTCATCAACACCTCTCTTCCACATCCCCTCCACTCCCCTTCACCTTACCTCCACCTCATCACCACCTCCCTTGCATCTCCCTTTCACCTCCCCTCCACATCCCCTTCACCTCACCTCCACCTCCCTCCACTTCCCCCACCTCCACTCTATCTTTACTGTGAATGTAACTGTAAATAGCAATACGACTCATTCAACAAGTCATTATGACGTGGTTCTGCATATAAGGATGAGATTGGGAAAGACATAAAGTATTAAAATACATGAGATCAGACTCTTCATATTTTCCCGCCAGTTCTCATTTCTTTATCCGGACCTGGTCCAACAATGTGTACAACAACGTCACTATTCTGAGGAGCCTCCACCTCGCCTCCACATCCCCTCCACTACTCTCAGGAGCCTCATGACTCACACTTTCCAGCTAATACAAATACTTAACTACGTAAAATGATCACTACATCTTAGGCAGAGATCAACCTCTCCCATCACGTGCTCTCCCACCACGTGCTCTCCCACCCATTACTCTCCCATCACGTGCTCTCCCACCCATTGCTCTCCCACCCATTGCTCTCCCACCACGTGCTCTCCCACCCATTGCTCTCCCACCACGTGCTCTCCCACCCATTGCTCTCCCACCACGTGCTCTCCCACCCATTGGTCTCCCATCATTTGCTATTTGTTTTGACATCTTGATTTATAGACAAACAAAATGGCCTCCAACAAATTAAAATCTGGAATACACACACACACACTCAGACGCACACACAAATAACAAACTGGCGATCGTTCTCGAAACAACGGTTTACCACAGTCCCCGCATATCTCCGTCTCCTCCCCCCCCCCCACAGTCCCCGCATATCTCCGTCTCCCCTCCACAGTCTCGCATATCTCCGCCTACGCGCTTGTTTATCAATTTCTAATTGTTTACCTCCATCGGCGCGAAAGTTACAAAGGAAGAATCTGTCCAATCGGCAGGTGCAGTTGATTCCAGGAGATGCGACCCGCGAGCGAACTGGTTGCTTCTCAAGTTACCTAAACTGCCGGGTGATTTGTTACAAATTCCTGGGTCCCTGAGTCCCCGAGACAGACGGCACAGTTGATGAAATGCGTCTTTTCAACAGTTGGCTCCGACTCTGGAAGCCATTGAGTTCAGCCTCTCCGAATGTATCCAAGTCTCCATAAAATATGACACGTGTAATTTCTCTCAATGAACCCTGGTGCTAGACCTGCTCGAATACCAGCTCGAATAGCTGATAGGATACCAGCTCGAATAGCTGATAGGATACCTGACATATTATCTTGGTCAATACGCATGGCAAAATAATTTGTACGGAAACGACTACAATACCTGATATCGTATATATTATAGAAATATTGTGTCAATATATTGTAAAGTTGATTGCCATTAAAAGGAGACTACTTAATCATGATCAAGTTTTGGAGGGGAAATCGCGTCTGTCTTGACTCTCAGAATGTGCGTGAATGTGGGGGGTGGGGGGCAGAGATCTAAGATGTGATCCTGGTAAAACATACTGGCCGCTCCTTCAGTACGTCGACCAGGACATGATTCTCACTCACAATTTTACTCTCCGTGGCTGCTTTCTTCTGGTCTGCACGAGACATGGACCTGATGGCCATTTAGTTAAAAAATGATTGAGTATCTGTAGAAGGATTGAGTATCTGTAGAATGATTGTGTATCTGTAAAATTATTCAATATCTGTACAATGAATGAGTATCTTATGAATATTAAAATATAAACCTAAAGATGAATCTTTTTTTTTTCTTTGTAAAAAAAGAATCCATTTACCATTTACAATGCAATGATTCATTGTGTCACAGTGTCAAATACGTCAATGAGCTATTATTTCAATGTGCCAGTAAGTCAATCAGCCACTATGTCAATGAGTCAGCTTGTCAGTGAGTCAGTGTGTCAGTAAGTCAATGAGTCACTGTCAATGTGTCAGCAAGTCAATGAGTCAATATGTCAGTGTGACATTAGGTCAATGAGCAATTGAGCCAATGTGTTAGTAAGTCAATGTGTCGGTAAGTCAATCAGTCACTGTGTCAATGTGTCAGCTTGTCAGTGAGTCAATGTGTCAGTAAAAGTCAATGAGTCAATATGCCAATCTGCCAGTAAGTCAATGAGTCAATATGTCATTGTGTCAGTTGTCCTTCACTTAGTTGATGGATAACCGACACGTTTTTCGTCCCCTTGTCAGCGATGTCTACTACCCCATCCTACCCCCATCCTACCCCCCCCCTAACCTACCCCCCACCCCAAATCCCCTTGTAACAATCTATAAACCTTGTTTGATGGCGTAACATCGGAACTGTCTGCCCACTCACATCGTGTTTGATAGCGTAACATCGGAACTGTCTGCCCACTCACATCGTGTTTGATGGCGTAACATCGGAACTGTCTGCTCACTCACATCGTGTTTGATGGCGTAACATCGGAACTGTCTGCCCACTCACATCGTGTTTGATGGCGTAACATCGGAACTGTCTGCCCAATCACATCGTGTTTGATGGCGTAACATCGGAACTGTCTGCCCACTCACATCGTGTTTGATGGCGTAACATCGGAACTGTCTGCCCACTCACATCGTGTTTGATGGCGTAACATCGGAACTGTCTGCCCACTCACATCGTGTTGAATGTAATAAATCTCAGTGTTTGAAATGTTTTTGACTTTATATTACAGGTTTGGGGGTGGAATGGAGGCTATGTCCTTACAATTTGGTGTTTCGTGCTGGATTGGAGGCTATGTCCTTACAATTTGGTGTTTCGTGCTGGAATGGAGGCTATGTCCTTACAATGATGTGTTTCGTGCTGGTTGTTCTCAATGTTTGTCCGGCAGACTCAGAGATGGGAGGGAATTCAATGCGGACCAGGCCAAATGAAGTTAATGTAGAGATTTCACGGTTTTACACAGTTGTCGGGAAATTATTAAAACCTATGTCTTATTTGGGTGCAGTTTATTTTACACCGGTAATTGTATTATTAGAAAATAGCTGGTGACTCCAAGTGCTGCAAGAAACAGAGTTAACTTCTGATTTTCTATAAATAATAGTCCTATGGATAGCCCTACAGACAGTCCTACAGACAGTCCTACAGACAGTCCTACAGACAGTCCTACAGATAGTCCTTCACCATACCCGTGTCTCTTATTATTTGATATTAAAATCATCCCTTGAAAAAATTCAACCCTCTGACCTGAGTTTAACCGTCACCCATGACGTCACGCATGACGCTCACCGCTAGATATCTTGTTTTTTTCACTCACTATTGATATAAAACATGTTAAGTAGAGTTGTGAAACGGAAGCGGCCACGCCAGAAGCAAAATATATATAAGAGATTACGTCACACTTAAGATCAGAGGCCATGTGTCATTTAGCTTATGCATATTCTTTACAATAACACATTACAGGGATTCAGTGGCGTATCACCATGAGGGTGACACTTCCCTGTGTCAGTTTAATGAGAGCCGCCACTGGAGCCACGAGTAAGAGATTAGCATGATGGAGTGTCACGTGGTAATGGATCAGTTGTGACGGCGAGACCTGGTCTCTTGTTAGCGAGAAAAAGGTCACATTTCTACAACATGTGCGATATTGTTTTCACCGAAAATAACATAATCTTGATATAACTCAGAATAAACCGATGTCAATGACCTTGACCCACCCTGAGTCCACCACTCAATGATCATGACATGAACACAATGGCCGACAGAGACGATGTCTTCTCTAACAGCACGTGAACTTTGCAACTTGGAAATTCGCCCTGTCTTAAGCCGGAACCCCGGAATCGAAATTTATGAACAGCATAAAGTTTCCTTATATGTACCTGACCTTACCCTACTTCTGTATAAAACAAGCAATGGATTATCCCACAAGGTAAACTCCAGGTAACTCCGATGGGTTTCAAGGGCATCAGTTATCGCCAATGTCTGCCCATTCCAAATCCTCACTACAACCGCACCGCTAAAGACTCCCACAATGGTTTAAGTACCTAGCGGATCTGACAATAGAATCAAGCAGTACGCTGACGGAATTAAACAGTTCCTACAGGACTGCCAGCAATGTTTTCACGGTTGGGGGAAAAGGCAGAGATAGGGTGGGGATCATGATTACAAGTTGCCGTTAAAGGATATGAGGCGAGAGGCCGAGGTGGAAGTCTTTGGCTGATGATTCTAGATATGCAGCCCCGAGAAAGCTGCTCCTAAGCAACCGTTTCGTCCCAGCTACTTCGCAAACTAGTTGCGATTTGGAAACACACTGTAGAACCCCTCTTATAGGGCACCCGATGCTTCCCCGGGATGGTTGGGGGAAGATATTAGCACGTAACTTTACCATCCCAACTCCTTAGAAAGTCGATGGTTTCCACTGTGTGTGTGTGCAGTGTCGGACCGACCGGGTGTCTTTGGGCTGGGGCGGCCTTTAGCAGAGATCCCATTCGAGCGGACTCGGGTGGGGGCCGTCCTGGCAAAGGGACAACATGCTGCTTCGCGGCCCGATTTTCGGGCTTAGAGGGGTGCTTTGGGGAGGGCTTAACGAGCGATGGCTCGACGCCCGCTGACGCCATTTCCTAAAATGACATTTCAGTACCTAGCGAATATGTCACTAGAAACGAACAGTATCAAGTGAATCTGTCACTATAACAAACAGTGCCTAGCGAATCTGTCAATATAATCACGCAGTACCTAGCGAATCTGTCAGTAGAAACAAACAGTACCTAGCGACTCTGTCAGTAGAATCACGCAGTACCTAGCGAATCTGTCAGTAGAAACACACAGTACGTAGCGAATCTGTCACTAGAAACACACAGTACCTAGCGAATCTGGCAGTAGAAACAAACAGTACCTAGCGAATCTGTCAGTAGAAACACACAGTACCTAGCGAATCTGTCACTAGCAACCAACAGTACTTATCAATCTATTTGCCACCATGTCATGTCTCTTATTTTTTTCTGACCTATAATGACTGACAATCAAGTTGATCGCTGTCTACTGCATACATTTATACAACCGGTTTGGTTACAACCGGTTCATGGTTTGGGTACAACCGGGCCATGGTTTGGGTACAACCGGGCCATGGTTTGGGTACAACCGGGCCATGGTTTGGGTACAACCGGGCCATGGTTTGGGTACAACCGGGCCATGGTTTGGGTACAACCGGGCCATGGTTTGGGTACAACCGGGCCATGGTTTGGGTACAACCGGGCCATGGTTCGCTGAAACATCTCATCAATAAAACACCGAAGCATTGAATGTTATGCTATCTGCTTCCGTTGTGTTTGTTGGGAAAATACAACTAGGACGTGTACATTACACAGCACGGGTTAAGAAGAAAAAAAATTACATTCACTCGTAGACTTTTCTTTTGCCGCAGACAATGACGTCATTGGAAACAAATTAATTATACAAATAACACGCTGTTCGGTGGAAAATACATTTTCAAAGAAACATTTTTTTTTTAAATTTTACCCTAAAAATAAACAAACAAGCCAAAAACAATCTGACACCATTTATTTCAGCAAGTTTTCAAGCACGAGCAGATGGCCAGCAGCAAATTTGAATAAACGTCCTGTAATTCTAGACAGCTGACCTGACCCGTGCGCGTTGCCTTAAGCCTTAAATAAAGAAAAAGATAGAAGGGTGTGGGGGGTGTGGGGAGTAGGGGGGATATACATTTTAAAACATGCAATTTCGTTTAATGCAACTAAAAATAAAACCGATTTGTTCCCCTGTGATTCTTAGCTCAATGCACACTCCCTCGTGCGCACGTACTGGGGTTATCGGAAATCTCCAATTTGAATTATTATTTTTGTTTGTAATTTGAATTTTGGAAGCTATTCTTTGCGCACCCAGGAAAATTTTGAATTAATAATGTGATAAGTAAGCTTTTTTTAAAATAAACAACCCTTAAAAAGAAAGTTTTTCGTTTAAATATTTCATATGCATTTTTGTTTGCATCTAAGTACTTTTATGTGATTTATCATTTATGTGATTTATCATTTATGTGATTTCTCATTTATGTGATTTATCATTTATTTGATTTATCATTTATGTGATTTATCATTTATGTGATTTATCATTTATTTGATTATAGCAACTGATTGTCGGAATGGGAATACTATTTTTATCAAACTCAGCGCATATAAAGCCTTAGAGACGATGAAGTATTTAAACCCAATTACGTCAAAATTACAAAGCACATAGCAACTGTTACACAATTAATCTCCTCACCAAAAGCCGCATCCGTTGAACACATCATATTTCATGAGTCTTCACTTTGAGAAGTCAGTAAAAACTGATATTTGGGGGCCGGCTTGCGGGTGGGAATGAAACTATGACAGAATGATATTGTCACCAGCAACCAGCCTAAGTGCCACGCTTCAGTTCGATAGGATGACGAGAAGTGGGTCAATGGACTACGATGAGTCGATTGTATTGTCACGTGATACGTGTAAAAACAAGTAAGACTTCCGGTAGGCTGTCTGCAACACACTAGTCGCTCACAAATGTTTCTTCAAAAAACTTTAAAAAAATAACTGAATTATAATTATTGTCACATTTAATGAATGTCATTTAAAGAAACGCGTGTATTCAAGAATATTTTGAAAAGTAAAATCTTTAATTAACACTGGGGAAGCGCTGATGGAGACAAACATTTTGCTTTAGAATTAATGATAATGGCAACGGCTGATCAGCTGTTATCTGTTGTTATGTGTTGTTATGTGTAGCAGAAAGCCTACCAATGGCTGGTGCGTATCACGTGACAAAACAAGGAAGTGACTCATCGTAGTCCATTGGCAGTTCAAAGATTTTGACAGAAACACTCGAACAAAGGTGACGTTTTTATAAAGGTTTTAAAAATATTTGATTTTGGCTTATTATTCTGAGAGAACTACAATCTCATAAATGTTCTGTAAAAATTGTAATTAAAAACAATAAGAATAATTAAAAGCTGGAATCAGTTAAATGAGTAGCACAATGACTAATACGACTAAGACTAACACAGCTTTGGATCATAGTTTCCCTTGTGTTTCATGTAAGTGTCCCGTGTGTTTTTACCGTGTGTTTCCAGTGTGTGTACCGCGTATTTACCATGTTTGTCCCGTGTGTGCCCGGTGTGTTTCCCGTATGTGTCCCTGTTTGTCCCGTGTTTGTCCCATGCATGTCCGGTAGTTCAATTTGCGAAAAAGCAAGGGGACAATGCACATAAAATAAATGAGTTGTGTGAACTTGTTGCTGTAAGAGAATCGTATTGTCGCTTGAAAGTTAGAAGGGGGGAGAATCAAATACATTTTATCACAAACAATATCCCAGATCTACCAGCGGGGTTTCCCAATAAACAGGAAGTTATCGTTAAACTTTCATTGGCGATAAGAAATTCTATTACGTCATTTTCTCGTTTTTATATCTTCCAGATTGATAAAAATAAAGCTCAGAAATGTGTGGGTTTAAAAAACTAAATTTTATTAATGTTATAAATTTATTTACATATATTTTTATTTATCTATATAAATATTAACATAATTTTTTAGAATGATTAATAGTGACGCAAGCAAAGGTTGATATTAAAGTGAAGATGTGATGGATGAGAGTTGGAGAAAAGTAGAGCTGTCTGGGTGAAGCTGGTTAATTGAGGATATTGGCAAGAAAAAGGGAAAATACTTGGCTCATTGGTCATCACATTGGTCATGACATTGGTCATCACATTGGTCATCACATTGGTCATCACATTGGTCATCACATTGGTCATCACATTGGTCATTAGAATGAAATCTTATTTACACGATGCAACATTCATAATAGCTGGTACATTTGTCGGAAAAACTAATACAGGGAAAAGGAAAAGGGGGAGAGAGAGAGAGAGAGAGAGAGAGAGAGAGAGAGAGAGAGAGAGAGAGAGAGAGAGAGAGAAAGAGAGAGAGAGAGAGAGAGAGAGAGAGAGAGAGAAAGAGAGAGAGAGAGAGAGAGAGAGAGAGAGAGAGAGAAAGAGAGAGAGAGAGAGAGAGAGAGAGAGAAAGAGAGAGAAAGAGAGAGAGAGAGAGAGAGAGAGAGAGAGAGAGAGAGAGAGAGAGAGAGAGAGAGAGAGAGAGAGAGAGAAAGGTAGAGAACCACTGCTGCACTAAAATCCAGTAAAGTTTGAAGTGCTTTGTTATTAAGTTAAAAAGGGGCTTAACTTCTTTTTTTCTAAATGCTGTCTCCTTTTGCATTAGTTTCGGACACACAACATGATTTATATAATTTGATATATATATATATATATATATATATATATATATATATATATACATATATAAAGAGGGTGTGTCAAGCATCAGGAGCATGTACACAGGGGAGAGAGGGGAAGCAGCAGCTTCTAATCTGAGTTAAAGGAAGGGATAATATCCCCCCTCCTCTCCGCCGAAGTGCAGCCTTTACTGGGAACAATACGGAATTAAGTATCAAATACAGACAATATGTTTTCAATTACTTTCTATTCACAATTTTTAGTAGGGCAAGTTAATAATTGTATAATATCATCATGCTCTAAATAAAGAGTTATTAATAGTTTTAATTTTCGAATTCGTATAAAATTTATGAATAAAGAACTTTTTTTTTTCAACCTCTCCAGAGACTTTTTGCTTATTTGCTTCTGGTAAGTGATGACGGTCATCTTATTGTATGGAGATATTTTTTTCCATCCAAAGTCATTTATTAATGAAGTAATTCAAGGAAATAAATCAATACAAACAACATGACTTTTAAGTCATTGTGTAAAACAACAAGGTCATGTGAAATCAAAATTTCAGTTGCTCTCCGATTACTCGTAGAATGGTGCAAACTGTATTAAATTATGAGCAAAATTGCACCTCTAAATTTTGAATTTATGAACCAAAAAAAAAATCCAGCTCCTCCCCAGGTACTCCCGCCCTACTGACTTTAGCTCGAGAGCCATAAGAACCCTCGACTTCTGCCTTCCACCCCACCCCCCTCCGCCTATCAATGTGACTTTACTGGGACGAAGCTATGATGGGGCCAAAAAATATGCTCTGGCGGGCCAAAACTGGAATCAATTCAAGTGATGTATGACAATTGATTCAAGTGATGTATGCCAGTTGATTCAAGTGATGCATGACGGTTGATTCAAGTGATGTATGACAGTTGATTCAAGTGATGTATGACAGTTGAGGCAAGTGATGTATGACAGTTGATTCAAGTGATGCATGACGGTTGATTCAAGTGATGTATGACAGTTGATTCAAGTGATGTATGACAGTTGATTCAAGTGATGTATGACGGTTGATTCAAGTGATGTATGGCAGTTGATGCAAGTGATGTATGACAGTGGTTGCCAAATTTGTGAGCTGCTATCTGCCCTGTAACCCCCACCCTTCACATCCTGTAATGTCCTTTCGCGGATCAATTGTTCTGAAAGAAAATCTTAAATGTCCATCTACTGGATCAATTGTTCTGAAAGAAAAGCTGAAATGTCCATTCCCTGAAAGAAAAGATGAAATGTCCATTCCCTGAAAGAAAAACTGAAATGTTCATTCCCTGAAAAAAAACTGAAATGTCCATTCCCAGAATCAATAGTTCTGAAAGAAAAATCGAAATGTGTACGACAAAATGTAAGCCTTGATTTGCAACCCACCCAACATTTCCCTTTAGAGATTTGAAACCCTTCCCAGACGACACTCTACATTTGCTTTGGTGCCGTCGGCGCCCTCGATATATGTCCCACCTCCCTCAATCAAAATGTAAGTTTGGCAGCTTTTAACTAAAAAAAAAAAATTAGCACTTAGCTGGGACCAAAGTCAAACACCAAGGTATTGGCTCCCAAACTCTGTTAAGTGTACCCCTAGGAGACCGCAAACATTATATTGATTATTGCAGAATAGGGGAAAGCATTTCTTTACACCCTTTGCTTTAAGATCAGATTTATTTCAATATAATTTGAATCAAGGGATACTAAACATATTTGAAGCCGCTGCCCAAAGGGGTCGCGACACACAGGTTGAGAACCGCTGCTTTAAGATAAGCTTTGTTGCAATATAATTCGAATCAAGGGATACTAAACATATTTGGAGCCGCTGCCCAAAGGGGTCGCGACCAACAGGTTGAGAACCGCTGCTTTAAGATAAGCTTTGTTGCAATATAATTCGAATCAAGGGATACTAAACATATTTGGAGGCGCTGCCCAAAGGTTTCGCGACCCACAGGTTGAGAACCGCTGCTTTAAGATAAGCTTTGTTGCAATATAATTCGAATCAAGATATACTAAAAATGTTTGTAGCCGCTGCCCAAAGGGGTCGCGACCCACAGGTTGAGAACCGCTGCTTTAAGATAAGCTTTGTTGCAATATAATTCGAATCAAGGGATACTAAACATATTTGGAGCCGCTGCCCAAAGGGGTCGCGACCCACAGGTTGAGAACCGCTGCTTTAAGATAAGCTTTGTTGCAATATAATTCGAATCAAGAGATACTAAAAATGTTTGGAGCCGCTGCCCAAAGGGGCGCCCAAAATGTAATTCATTTATTTAATGCTAAGCCATGTTGGGCGCATTTTCAGCTGTTCCTGGTCGTCATTATTCCCACAAACTAGGCGGTGGTATGCACTGACCAAGGGCGTAGCTAGGTTTAGTGTCACCCTGGGCGAGCCAAAACTTTAGCAATCGCCTTTCACGAAATAAACTTTGCAGTTACCTTTTAGGAAGCCGAAAATGCTGCTCCTCCATAAATAGGAAAAAGGGACACTAGGGTTGAATGGCCCCCACTGCCCTCTTTCTACGCCACCGGTACTGCCCACCTGAGCACATGACCTACCCCACCCTCTTCTGGGATCAAAGTGCCTGAAAGAAACTGCTAGCCAAGACATACAAAGGGAAAGTCGTTTAGAGACGCCTTGTGTAGTAATGTGTCATCTCATTACTTTCTTGAAAGGCTCCTTTCTCATTGTGTACCACCCGAGTACGCTTTGTGTTGACAGTGAGACACCTACATGGATGTCGTCTCAATGACGACCATAACGTCATGAAACACAAAGAGAAGACCTGGCTAATCTAAACCCGGGGGAGGGTGGCAGATAGGGTTGTTTAGGGTCGCATACTACAGAAACGTCAAGCAGTTTTAAAAGCCCGTTGACCAACACAACCTTTCGGGTGGACCCACCACTACATAATGTCATCGCACTTCATTTGGTTATTTGGAAGAAAATGCGAGCTGTACGTGAAAAGCGGGAAGAGAGGTCGACACTTGTTTTCTCGATAGATGACCTAATTAAGCCAGCAACGTCACTGTTTCCATCAAAGTGCATCTCAAATTGTGTTCTCCAGAGGCGTCGTTCCAATACTTGGCACACTTCTCAGCCTCTTCAATAAACACATTCTAAAGTAATATTAGAATAACTATATGAGGGCTTTATTCATTCTCTCCTGTTGCCAAACCACGCCAAAATTGCTGACACGGATTGAGAGTCTAACAAACACGGATTGAGAGTCTAACAAACATGGATTGAGAGTCTAAAAAACACGGATTGAGAGTCTAACAAACACGGATTGAGAGTCTAACAAACACGGATTGAGAGTCTAACAAACACGGATTGAGAGTCTAACAAACACGGATTGAGAGTCTAACAAACACGGATTGAGAGTCTAACAAACACGGATTGAGAGTCTAACAAACACGGATTGAGAGTATAACAAAACACGGAAACTACATTTTGATTACTCTACGTCCCCAAGGGCAACTGGTGCGACAGTGGCTACTGCGGCGACTGGGGATACTGGGGCGACTGAGGCTACTGGGGCGACTGGACCGACTGGGGCTGATGGGGATACTGGGGCGACTGGGGCTACTGGGGTCACTGGGACTACTGGGGCGACTGGGGCTACGGGGGCGACTGGGGCGACTGACGCGACTGGGGATACTGGGGCTACTGGGGCTACTGGGGCGACTGGGGCGACTGGGGCTACTGGGCGACTGGGGCAACTGGGGCGACTGAAGGCTACTGTGGCGACTGGGGCTGATGGGGCGACTGGACCGACTGGGGCTGATACGGCGACTGTGGCGACTGGGGCTACTGCGGCGACTGGGGCTACTGGGGCGATGGGCCGAATGGGCCTACTGGGGCGACTGGAGCTACTGGGGCTACTGGGGCTACTGGGGCGACTGAGGCGACTGGGGGTACTGGGGCGTCTGGGGCTACTGGGGCAACTGAGGCGACTGGGAGTACTGGGGCGACTGGGGCTACTGGGGCAACTGAGGTGACTGTGGCGACTGGGGCGACTGAGGCGACTGGGGTGATTGGGGCTACTGTGGCGACTGAGGCATTTGGGGATATTGGGGCGACTGGGGCAATTGGGGCAACTGGGCCTACTGGGGCGACTGAGGCGACTGGGGCCACTGGGGCGACTGGGGCTACTGTGGCGACTGGGCCGACTGGACCAACTGGGGCTGATGCGGCGAATGAGGCGACTGGGGCTACTGGGGCGACTGGGGCTACTGTGGCGACTGGGGCTACTGTGGCGACTGGGGCTACTGGGGCGACTGGACCGACTGGGGCTGATGGGGCTACTCAGGCGGTGTCTGGTTAAAGAGACTATGGTAAACAAAACATGGTTATGTGGGGAACTATGACATTTTTAAGACAGTGTGTCGGTGTGACATCATGGGGTTCCATTTTGGTGCTTGAAATTCGAGCTTTATGGCGAGGGCATCGGGCACCGATCAATGTCAACTACTTTCTTTTTCAAAGTGATTTCGTTTTGTTGATAATAGTTGATAGAAAAGACATTCCACAATTTAAAAAAAAAATATGAGGACATCTAATAAAAAAAAAAAAAAAAGCAACAACCAGAGTCAATTTTTCCTTCTTACGTTTGAGGGCCACGATGACTTTATTGATCATTCTGGCTCCTGGTTTGAATTCAGAGTTCGCCTTCACTTAGACGAGTTGCCGTCCAAAGTTAACGAGTCCCACCCACACGGCGCGCTTGCGGTGTTTTTGCCCTGTCTTGGCTTTGGTGGGGATTGAACTCCAACCCACCAGCTGTTTGGATTGAGTCAGTTTAGACCGC
Source organism: Omphiscola glabra (assembly GCA_964017045.1). Taxonomy (NCBI): domain Eukaryota; kingdom Metazoa; phylum Mollusca; class Gastropoda; family Lymnaeidae; genus Omphiscola; species Omphiscola glabra. The sequence goes on along the minus strand of OZ024803.1, from coordinate 1,070,575 downwards.
TCAGTCTTTTAGCACAATTCAAGCAAACCCCCACCCCCACACTGTTTCTTATAAACCACATAAAGCCCCAATTACACTAGGGGATTCATGATCTGTAACAAAAATTATGTTCTATTGAATTATAAACCTACAAAAATTATATTTTTTTTTTTAAATTTCCCCCCTTAAGTTATTGTATCCGATGTCTTTCTTTCCCCATTAATTGTATAGAATATAGAAGATGATTACATACAGTGCACTCGTCAAATACCCAACACAACACAACAAATCAGTTGCTATAAAGCAACTTTCTGGCCGAAAGAAAGAAACAAAAATTAAAATAAAATAAAGAAGTAAAAAATGAAAAATTCAGCTGTCGAAAGCTAGAACTTGTGACAGGCAAACTTTGTTTAAGCTACAACTCAGGACAAACAGAATTTCTTCAAGCTAGAACTCATGACAAGCAGACTTTCTTCAAGTTAGAACCCATGACAAGCATACTTTCTTCAAGCTACAACTTATGACGGGCAGACTTTCTTCAAGCTACAACTTATGATAGGTAGACTATCGCCAGTTTTAGAACTTCGCAAGAAGAAATAGCAAACAACAAATAAACACGTTTTGCATAATTAAAAATAATGATTTATTTCTCCAATTAAAGGAATGAAAGAATCCCCAAGTTTATGTTGTGATGATTGCCATTCTCCTGTGCACAAAACAGACTGTAATAAGTTCATTGTCACTCCCTTACATAGACAAAGGAAACTAGATCTCCGTATGACACCATGACCTACCGGCATTCTAGCATTGACCAATCACGGGTTAATGGTCTAATTCCCGCCTCCGAAGAATCTATCGGCGCACGCCGCTTAGTGACGTACCTAATATTATAGACCTATTTAAAAAAAAGTATAACTAACATTTGTATAACATTCGTTAATAAAAAGTAGGTCTACTAAGTATGGGCCTAAGCAAGCTGTCCTAACTGGGCCTAAGCAAGCTGTCCTAACGGGGCCTAAGCAAGCTGTCCTATCTGGGCCTAAGCAAGCTGTCCTAACTGGGCCTAAGCAAGCTGTCCTAACTGGGCCGAAGTAAGCTGTCCTAACTGGGCCTAAGCAAGCTGTCCTAACTGGGCCTAAGCAAGCTGTCCTAACTGGGCCTAAGCAAGCTGTCCTAACTCTAAGACTAAAATGAGTACTTCAGAAATAAAGTATTTACTTATCATATACACTATACAGGATACAGTCTAAACGTTATACAATGATTATTTTGATAGAAGAAAGATACCTAACCAGAAACACGTTATTCCTGGACTACGTTATTCCTGAACTACTTTATTTCTGGACTACGTTATTCCTGGTTTACGTTATTCCTGGACTACGTTGTTCCTGGACTAAGTTATTCCTGGACTACGTTATTCCTGGACTACGTTATTCCTGAACTACGTTATTTCTGGACTACGTTATTCCCTTACTAAGTTATAAAAACTATTCGAACCACCTTCTTGAATGAAATGTTATGTTAAGACAAAGTACTTGTTATTTTTTAAAAGATAATTAAATCCTATATATACTTTTCTACTTTGTTCGTGGTTGGCTGCCTGGCGAAATATTTGGTCGGCTCATTGACCCACTTTCCGTCAAACTAGCGAGCGAAAACTTGGCACATATTTTCGTCTTATTTAGGATTTTACGCAAAACTCTGTTTTTAGTGGTTGTTCAATTTTTAGTTTTAATTCAATTAATTTTATGTACCAAATCAAAGATTGAATCTATAGAATGGATCTAAAGTATGGATCTATAAATGGATCTTAAGCATGGATCTATAGACTGGATCTTAAGTATGTATCTATAGAATGGATCTTAAGTATGGATCTATAGACTGGATCTTAAGTATGTATCTATAGAATGGATCTTAAGTATGGATCTGTAGACTGGATCTTAAGTATGGATCTATAGACTGGATCTAAAGTATGGATCTATAGACTGGATCTTAAGTATGAATCTATAGACTGGATCTTAAGTATGGATCTATAGACTGGATCTTAAGAATGGATCTATAGACTGGATCTTAAGTATGAATCTATAGACTGGATCTTAAGTATGAATATATAGACTGGATCTAAAGTATGGATCTATAGAATGGATCTAAAGTATGGATCTATAGTCTTGATCTATATTCCTTGAGAGAAAACAAAACCTGTATCAATTAAAAACAATATTAAAAAGTATTGCACCATGGGCGTGTTTCAGTTGAATCTGAAAGTTGAATCTGACAGCTGAATCTGACAGTTGAATCTGACAGTTTTCTCGGGCGTGCATCAGTTGTATCTGACAGTTGTCTCTGGCGTGCTTCATTTGAATCTGACATTTGTCTCGGGCGTGCTTCATTTGAATCTGACAGTTGTCTCGGGCGTGCTTCAGTTGAAGACAGTTGTCTCAGGCGTGCTTAATTAGAATCTGAGAGTTTTCTCGGGCGTGCTTCAGTTGAATCTGAGAGTTTTCTCGGGCGTGCTTCAGTTGAATCTGAAAGGTGTCTCCCCAATTGACCCATTAGTTTTTACTCTCCCCCAACACTCCACAAACAATGTTTGAACCTGCCTTCGTGACTCAGCTCTCCTGTGAACACAACACAGCGATTCGGATTCTTGGATAGTCTAAAAAGTGGAGTCGAATCGCTAAGTTTTGATTAAAAGCTTGAATAAAAACAAGAATTTTAAAAAAATGACATGTTGAACTTTGTTTAAAACGTTGAAATAAGACCCGGAACAAATATAAAATAATGATGTTTATGATTCAATGTATAGGATCACATTGGCAGGAAACTATTTCACTGACGTCATATACTGGAGTCGAAAAACGAATATCCAGATTCGGTGGACGTGAAACAAAATATCCGATTCCGCAGTCGTTCCATGAAGCACCCAATCCTCTCTGTGAACGATTTATTTACCTGCTGAATGTAAAGGGAAATAACTCCCGACTGATAGCGTTAATTATGTTTACAGGTCCATGTGGGTTACATTTGGGGCAATTTCTAAAGAATCACCTTTGTTTTAGGTGGGTCGGTCCTATCAGAGAAAAGGGGGTGGGGGAGAAATGGAGTACAAGGATCCCTAGGGGGTTAAGAGAAAGGGGTGAAGTACGAATGGAGTACAGTGATTCTCAAGGGAGTTAGGGCGAGGGAGCTTTTTAAAAAACTTAATAGTTTGTAAGCTTTGCATAGTCTGTAAGCTGCGAATAGTCTTTCAGCTAAGAATAGTTTGAAAGATATGAATGGTCTGTAAGCTTTGAATAGTCTGCTAGCTTTGAATAGTCTGCTAGCTTTGAATAGTCTGCTAGCTTTGAATAGTCTGCTAGCTTTGAATAGTCTGCTAGCTTTGAATAGTCTGCTAGCTTTGAAGCTATATCAACTTTGTTATTTTCCTTGAACATTTGAGAGATCACGTGGTACACATTAACAGTATGTGAGTGGGTGGAGTGGAGGGTTTTGAACTCTGGGTACCACTTAGGGTCAGAGTTCATAAATACGTAATAGGTTAGGAGATCTGATATCTCTGTTCAACAATAATGTTTATCATATTTTTACATGAAACCTAATTCCCCAAACTGCTTCCATGCTTCTCCTTATCCCCATTTGGAATAAACCCTTCCCCATTTCGAATAAACCCTTCCCCATTTCGAATAAACCCTTCCCCATTTCGAATAAACCCTTCCCCATTTCGAATAAACCCTTCCCCATTTTGAATAAACCCTTCCCCATTTTGAATAAACCCTTCCCCATTTTGAATAAACCCTTCCCCATTTTGAATAAACAATTCCCCATTTTGAATAAATCCTTCCCCATTTTGAAAAAACCCTTCCCCATTTTGAATAAACCCTTCCCCTTTCATCGATAATGGTGCTCTCACCCCAATTCCTTTTCTCCACAAACAACACCCTACAGACCACTCAACCCACACTCCATAAATCCCCACTCCATAAACCCCATACTCCATCAACCCCCTACTCCATAAAGCCCCACTCCATAAACCCCCTACTCAATCAACCCCCCACTCCATCAACCCCTACTACATCAACCCCCACTCCATCAACCCCTCACTACATCAACCCCCACTACATCAACCCCCACTACATCAACCCACCACTACATCAACCCCCACTACATCAACCCCCACTATATCAATCCCCCTACATCAACCCCTCACTACATCAACCCCCACTACATCAACCCCCCACTACATCAACCCCCACTACATCAGCCCCCTCTACATCAACCCCAACTACATCAACCCACCAATACATCAACCCCCACTACATCAACCCCCACAACATCAACCCCCACTACATCAACCCCCACTACATCAACCCCCCACTACATCAACCCCCACTACATCAACCCCCACTACATCAAACCCCCACTACATCAACCCACACTACATCAACCCCCCACTACATCAACCCCCACTACATCAACCCCCACTACATCAACCCCCCACTTCATCAACCCCTCCACTACATCAACCCCCACTACATCAACCCCCACTACATCAACCCCCCACTACATCAACCCCCCACTACATCAACCCCCACTACATCAACCCCCACTACATAACACCCCCACTTCATCAACCCCTCCACTACATCAACCCCCACTACATCAACCCCCTACTACATCAACCCCCACTACATCAACCCCCTACTACATCAACCCCCACTACATCAACCCCCTACTACATCAACCCCCACTACATCAACCCCCTACTACATCAACCCCCACTACATCAACCCCCACTACATCAACCCCCTACTACATCAACACCCACTACATCAACCCCCTACTCCATCAATCCCCTGCTCCATCAACCCCCCACTAAATCAACCCCCCTACTAGATCAACCCCCCCACTACATCAACTCCTCCACTACATCAACCCCCCACTCCATCAACCCCCTACTACATCAACCCCCACTACATCAACCCCCACTACATCAACCCCCTACTACATCAACCCCCCACTACATCAACCCCCCACTCCATCAACCCCCCACTCCATCAACCCCCCATTCCATCAATCCACTGCTCCATCTACCTCCTACTACATCAACCCTCACCTGATCCCCACCAAAACAACCCTATCCCTCTAATGCCCCACCTTATCCTTCACTATCCCCCACCTTCCATTTCCAGCAATTGTCACACACTTCTAAAGCCATAGTCTTAACATACTTAAGTTAGTAAAAACGGGGGCTTGTCAATACACGCATATAGAAGACACATACAAAATGTAACAAAATGTGTCATCATTAACAATATTATTATTTTGTTTGAGAGTATAACAGTTTCTTTAGCAGGCGTTAATTAAATGTGTTTAGGCATCTCTATTGTTTATTATATCAAAGGAAACTTTTGTGTTAATGTAATTTGTTAAAGTAAAACGCTCTGGTGTATTAACAATCAGAAAAAGCGCAGATATTGTAAATTTTTTCCGCATTTAGCGTGGAGATGTCTTGAATGTGTGCTTTTAGCGTGGAAGTGTGTCGAATGTGTTCCATTAAACGTGGAGATGTGTAGATTGTGTGTCATTTAGCATGGTGATGTGTTGAGCGTGTTCCATGTAGTGTGGAGATGTGTTGAATGTTTTCCGTACAGATTTACAAATATACAAAAGCACCAATTATTATTTTTTAATCCAAAGTCGGGCCAGAAATCTATACAGACGCCATTGGTGCATTGGTGCATTGGTGCAGATGTAAAAGGCGCCAAAACAAAGCCCGGGGGCAATATATCTATTTATAACTCCCCCCTCCCCATGAAAGATATTCCTTTAAGCAGACTGTTTGAAAAAAGGGTTAGGGAGAAAGGGAGTAAGGCGAGGACGGATTGTAATGTAATAAAAGATGATTTTTATCGCACGCTAAATTGTTTGGAAATAATTGGAGATCTGTTCAAATGACGTCACAGTGTGTTAGTAACGAACGAGGAAGGCGAGCAGAATCGGGGAGTGGGGGCGGGAATGAATTTCAAGAATTAAGTGTTTCGAAGAACATGTAACCCCTTGCCGTAAACCCCAAGTTTAGTCTATGAAGTAAATAATCAACAAATGCAGCAAGTAATTTCTCTAAATTACTTCATTAAATGGATTGATCAAAGCAATCAGTCAAAAACAAAGAGGTTCAATTTTAAATTCATTAAATTTGTGTGGGAATACCTTCATGGATGTATGAATGTCATCATGGATGTGTGAATGCCTTCATGGATGTGTGAATGTCTTCATGGATGTGTGAATGTCATCATGGATGTGTGAATGTCATCATGGATGTGTGAATGTCATCATGGATGTGTGAATGTCTTCATGGATGTGTGAATGTCTTCATGGATGTGTGAATGTCTTCATGGATGTGTGAATGTCATCATGGATGTGTGAATGTCTTCATGGATGTGTGAATGTCTTCATGGATGTGTGAATGTTTCATGGATGTGTGAATGTCTTCATGGATGTGTGAATGTTTTCATGGATGTGTGAATGTCATCGTGGATGTATGAATGTCATCATGGATGTATGAATGTCATCATGGATATGTGAAGGTCTTCATGGATGTGTTGGAATTTTAATAGTTTTTTTTTACTTTTAATTTTTTAATATGGGTGACTTTTATTTACCATTATTGTGCGTTGATATGCCAGAACTCCTCATGACAACAATCGCTCTTACAGCTCACACCGATGTTGTATTTGATACCTTGATCACACCGATGTTGTATTTGATACCTTGATCACACCGATGTTGTATTTGATACCTTGATCACACCGATGTTGTATTTGATACCTTGATCACACCGATGTTGTGTTCGATACCTTGATCACACCGATGTTGTGTTCGATACCTTGATCACACCGATGTTGTGTTTGATACCTTGATCACACCGATGTTGTGTTCGATACCTTGATCACACCGATGTTGTGTTTGATACCTTGATCACACCGATGTTGTGTTCGATACCTTGATCACACCGACGTTGTGTTAGATACCTTGATCACACCGATGTTGCACATCAATAACATTTGACTCTGGCTCACACCGGCACGCCACTGACGTACTTGTCCCATGAAATCTCCACAAATTGAACTGTTTTGTGGTCTGTTTGTGTGTGACCGCGGCGAATGTCATGTTTGTGTTGGTGTATTTCACGTTATAGAAAAACATCACAGGCTGGGCCGCATTTAATCAAAGACCAGCGTGACAGCTGTGTTGTTGGTCACAGCGAAGGTCGCCAGGCAGTGACTAAATAAAATTGCAAAGTGCGGACGATTCACAACTCTAACTTGTAGTAAATAGTCACGTGACTACGTCACCCGGACTTCTGATTAGTTTGCTCGTGGTCTGGAGTATGTTGGCCAGATTTCTGAGTAATAAATATGTTGGCCATATTTCTGAGTAATAAATATGTTGGCCAGATTTCTGAGTAATAAATATGTTGGCCAGATTTCTGAGTAATAAATTTGTTGACCAGATTTCTCAATAATAATAAATATGTTGGCCAGATTTCTCAGTAATGAATATGTTGCCAATATTTATGGGTGAAAAATATGTTTGCAAGATGTTTGAGTGTTAAAAATTTTGACCAGATTTCTGAGTGATAAATATTTAGGGCCTACTCTTGTTCCGTCGTGTTTCAAATGTATTTAATAATATGGTCAAGAACACACCAGGGGGGGGGGGAATCAACCAACTTGACCATCCAAATGTTACATGATACAAATGGTTTCCGGAAATTTGTACGAAACCAATATTTATCAGTTGTTTGTTCGAGGGGAAACTTGAGTGGCGGAGATTATATGAACACGTTTTGGAGGAAGAAAAAGAGAAAATGGTTGTGGGGAAAAATAAAAATAAGAGTGGGAAAAAGAAAATGGGAGTGGGAAAAAGAAAATGGGAGTGGGAAAAAGAAAATGGGAGTGGGACAAAAATGGGAGTGGGAAAAAGAAAATGGGAGTGGGAAAAAGAAAATGGGAGTGGGACAAAAATGGGAGTGGGAAAAAGAAAATGGGAGTGGGAAAACGAGAAAATGGAAATGAGAAAAGAGAAAATGGGTGTTGGAAAAAGGGGAAGATTTAAACTTCTTTAGAAATATTGATGTTTGTTTTTAGTTACATTTCTTTCTTTAGTACAAATTGGTTTCATAGAAATTGGTTTCTAGGAAATTGGTTTCATAGAAATTGGTTTCATAGAAATTGGTTTCATACGAATAGTAAAGTTAAAAGGGAGAGGTGGGAATATGTATCAATGCATAAATCGACTCTTTACCCTTACTCCACATCCCTCCTATCACACACCCCCTTCTAAAACATCGCCCACCTACCACACCCCCCCTTCTACAACACCGCCCACCTACCACACACCCCCTTATACAACACCGCCCACCTACCACACACCCCCTTCTACAACACCGCCCACCTACCACACACCCCCTTCTACAACACCGCCCACCTACCACACACCCCCTTCTACAACACCGCCCACCTACCACACCCCCCTTCTACAACACCGCCCACCTACCCCACACCCCCTTCTACAACACCGCCCACCTACCACACACCCCCTTCTACAACAGCGCCCTCCTACTACACACCCCCTTCTACAACACCGCCCTCCTACTACACACCCTCTTCTACTACACCGCCCTCCTACTAAATATCTCTCCTACAATATATATTTCCATATCTACAACACCCTCTCCCACAACACACTTCTTCTACAACAAACGTCTCTTTTAACCACCTCTCCTACAACACACCTCTCATAAAAGACACCTCTCCTACAACACATCTCTCATACAACACATCTCTCCTATAACACATCTCTCCTACAACACATCTCTCATACAACACATCTCTCCTACAACACATCTCTCATACAACACATCTCTCCTTTAACACATCTCTCCTACAACACACCTCTCATAAAACACATCTCTCATACAGCACATCTCTCCTACAACACATCTCTCATACAACACACCTCTCATACAACACATCTCTAATACAACACATCTCTCCTACAACATATCTTTCCTATAACACACCTATCTACAACACCCTCTTCTACAAAAAAATTTTCCTACAACACACCCCCTTCTACAACACACCCCGCGCTCAACACACCTCTCCAACAACGCATCCCTTCTACTACACACTCCACCTTTCACAGGACTCTTCTACAACACACTCGTCCATCCACACACCCTTCCTACCACATCCATTTCTACCACAGTTAGTTACCAAAGATCCACATGCCTCCATTACCACCTTGTCTTGTCTGGTCAGCTAACAAATTAATAGTCAAGACATAAGATAAAGCAGACAGGCCTTCCCATGGTGGCGACGGTGAGCGGAAAAAATTCACGGGAAGATGTCACAAATATTCTTAGGAAAAAAAAGTCACAAGTCTTTTTGGTTTCCTATCTGTTTCGTCTTGTCTCCTAACTGGTTCTTCTGGTCTCCCCTATCTGACAATCTGGTGCATCTGATCTCATATCTGGTTCGACTCAATCTGACAGTTTCACTAAACTAAAATCTCAAACCGATTTCTTAAAGATGTTCAGTTACTTGACTCATTGGTGTAACGAGGGAAATAGAATTGACTTTTATGAAAATAGAATGAAAATAGAATGAAAATAGAATGAAAATAGAATGAAAATAGAATGAGAATAGAATGAGAATAGAATGAGAATAGAATGAGAATAGAATGAGAATAGAATGAGAATAGAATGAGAATAGAATGAGAATAGTTAAATTACAAATTAATGCAAATATACAATTTCTACAAAGGATAATTTCATTATAGGAAGTATCAATCTTGAGAATTATGGCCGATTCACTAATGAAATGTGCACGATAATTTTCTTTATTGATGAGACTAAACGAGATTTTTTTGACTTGGTCAGTCTTGTGTACAATAAAGAGTTTAACTTTTTAATAGACATAATTAATTGTTTCAGCAATCAAAAATAAATATATTATATAAATGTGTCTATAATTTTTAAAGATGAAAGGAGACCATGACAGGCCACCTTTCCCATAGGGTAACATTTCTTACTGTTTGACCTGTGCGCAACCTACAGATCATTGCCATGTCTACTCTCAGACCGACTGTTTATAAACTCTTTCTTTTCAGGTGAGTCGTCTGCTGACATGATTCACTCAAAATATTGTTGGAGTTTTTCATCTTTGTGGAAAAATGAGCGTCGTTTTGCTGACCTTTGCCCTGTGTGGCACTGTTATTGTCACCACCTTGTTGACTTGGTTGGCACCTTTGTCATTATTATCAACTTATGTGACTTGCTGTGCACCGTTGCTATTGTTATCAAATTAGTTGACTTGCTGTGCACCGTTGCTATTGTTATCAAATTAGTTGACTTGCTGTGCACCGTTGCTATTGTTATCAAATAGCTTTGATACAAGAAAATGTACAACTTTGAAATAACTGGTTTATTGTTGTAAAGACTGGTTATGATTCATGATTCAATGTAGGTGAATTGGATGTATAGACCAATGGATAGACAAATGGATGGATATATTGATGGGGATGTTGATGGGTAGCTAGATTGTTAGTTTGAGGGATAGATAGATTGGTATGTTGTTGGGTAGGGATAGGGGTAACTAGATGTATTGGTTGATTCATAGGTTAATGGATTGCTTGATAGGTAGGTAGATGGGTAAAGTGTAACAAGACCGCATTATTGGATAATGTTGTAGAGCGAGTTACCACTGTCCCATAAGTCTGACGTCTGGTGTCAGGACAAATGCAATGCCACTTTTTCAGTCTTTTGATATACCTAAATAATTATTCTGAGAGTATTTTTGACTTGACATTTTGAGAACCCTCGTGAAATCTATTTTTACCTTTTGCGTTTTATGAATATTTATGTAATAATAGGCTGTGGGACGGTGAGACTCATTTCATGACGTCAATATTTATATATTATTATTTTAAACAATGCCACTCGTGTACTATTATAAGTGGTAGTGAGACTAAACCCTCAGACAGCATTTTCTAAGAAAGAATATGTGCACCCATGCAACGAATGTCACTAATAGGGTGTCGATTTTTGTGTATGAAGAGAGTCCTACATATGATAAATTTAGAACCTCTCGAAACTCCAATCTGCTGCGATTGTTTACCTAACAGAGAAATTGTCTGAGTTTACCAACAAATTGAGCAGATCCCGTGCAACAAAGGCGCGGCAATGCGAACTGGGGTTACGAAAATAAAGTTATTTACTAATAAACTTGCACCGCACGTGTCCTCCCCCTCCCCTCCCCTCCCTCCTCCCCATGCGGTCGTGACATGGGGGTTGGTTTATTTGCTTAGTCATGAAAGTCGTGAGATATATGTCGAGAAAACGGTAACTAGAATCTCGGGAACAGACTGAATGGTGTATTGAGTAAGGAGAATCTTGTTAGACCATTTCACCAGACAACTATTTCACCTGATGCCTTTTCGCCCGACCGACATTTGGCCTAATGGCCCTTCGGCGTGATGGCCATTTCGCCTGATGGTCATTTCGCCTGATGACCATCTCGCCTAATGGCCATTTCGATTGAAGGCCAATCCGCAAGACATTGATTTACACAAGACACAGTTGACAATCAAAGTATTAAAACATCAAGACAAACGATCAAATCTAAACTTTAAGTTTGTGTTTGAGTTTTGTGTTTGTTGGTTGTTTGTTATTTCTAAAAGCTCCCCCCCCCCCCGGCCCCGACAGGTCAGAAGCTCCCAGACAAAGCCTCTAGGTTGTTGTTGTTGTTTTTTTTTTTGGGGGGGGGGGGGCAAATATTTAAAATGATTGCAAATATTGGAGGTGGAAAAGTCAATAAAAGAATACATTTGTGATTGAATGACCTAAGCAAGGATCCTCTGACCTTATATCTTTTAACTTCAGAAAGTGACCTCACGTGTGTCACACAACTCAGCATTGTCAAGTGTGTACGTTAAACCGGTACACATCTCTAGCATTGTCAAGTGTGTACGTTCAACCGGTACACATCTCTGGCATTGTCAAGTGTGTACGTTCAAACAGTACACATCTCTGTCATTGTCAAGTGTGTACGTTCAACCGGTACACATTCGAAATATGTGCACTACAATCTATGCAAAGACGCATTCACCACTACAGTACACTGAACGCACATAACGCACTGGACGCACTAAACGCATTGGACGCACACACACAAACACACACACATACGTACATACATACGTACATACGTACATACATACATACATACGTACATACGTACATACATACATACATACATACACACATACACACATACATACATACAGACGTAAATACGTACATACATACATACATACATACATACCTACATACGTGCATACATACATACATATATACATACATACATACGTACATACATACATACATACATACATACATACATACATACATACATACACACCTACATACGTACATACGTACATGCATACGTTCTAGGATACTCATAATTGTTTTGATCACCGCTAAACTTAATGCGGCGAAATGTCCCGCCAGCGAAATGTCCCGGCTGAGAAATGTCCTGGCTGAGAAATGTCCCGACAGCGAAATGTCCCGGCTGAGAAATGTCCCGACAGCGAAATTTTCCGCCATCGAAATGTCCCGGCTGAGAAACGGTGGCTGTAAATAGACCCATTTCATTCCTTACGCCTTACACCGGATAATCGCCCTACAGCCAGTATTTACACAAAACGTATCGGGAGATTTAATCCATGAGTGTGTTAAATCTTTTAATCGTATAACTTCTGTTAATACCAGGTGTGTTAATACCAGGTGTGTGTAACACCTGAGATGACCTTGAATAGATTTAGGATTGGTGTGACGAAGCTGAATGAAAGATTTTAAAATCAATGGGAGGCTTCGTGTGTACGTTCAGGAGGCTTGTGTACTTTTAGGGAGACTTGTGTACTTTTGGGGGAGACTTGTTAACTTTGGCGAGACCTGTGTATTTTGGAGAGAATTGTGTACTTTGGAGAGACTTGTGTACTTTGGGGAGACTTGTGTACTTTTGGGGAGACTTGTGTACTTTTGGGGGAGACTTGTTAACTTTGGCGAGACGTGTGTACTTTGGAAAGAATTGTGTACTTTGGAGAGACTTGTGTACTTTGGGGAGACGTGTGTACTTTGGGGAGACTTGTGTACTTTGGAGAGAGTTGTGTACATTGGAGAGAATTGTGTAATCTGGGGAGGCTTGTTTACTTTGGGGAGACTTATGTACTTTGGAGAGACTTTTGTACATTGGAGAGAATTGTGTACTCTGGGGAGGCTTATGTAATTTTAGGAGGCTTGTGTACTTTGGGAAGAATTGTGTACTTTGTTGAGACGTGTTTACTTTGGGGAGAATTGTGTACTTTGGGACTGATTGTGTACTCTGGGTAGAATTGTGTACTTTGGGACTCCTTGTGTACTCTGGGTAGAATTGTGTACATTGGGCAAATAGATGGCGTAAAATTGGTTTGTGTAGCGATCTTCACTATGGCCTTTTGGTGGTGTAAGATAAGTCTGTGTGGTGGTGTGAGATAAGTGTGTGTGGTGGTGTAAGATAAGTCTCTGTGGTGGTGTAAGATAAGTCTGTGTGGTGGTGTAAGATAAGTATGTGTGGTGGTGTAAGATAAGTATGTGTGGTGGTGTAAGATAAGTCTGTGTGGTGGTGTAAGATAAGTCTGTGTGGTGGTGTAAGATAAGTCTGTGTGGTGGTGTAAGATAAGTGTGTGTGGTGTGTAAGATAAGTGTGGGTGGTGGTGTAAGATAAGTCTGTGTGGTGGTGTAAGATAAGTATGTGTGGGGGTGTAAGATAAGTCTGTGTAGTTGTGTAAGATAAGTATGTGTAGTGGTGTAAGATAAGTATGTGTGGTGGTGTAAGATACGTCTGTGTAGTGGTGTAAGATAAGTCTGTGTGTTGGTGTGAGATAAGTATGGGTGGTGGTGTAAGATAAGTATGTGTGGTGGTGTAAGATAAGTATAGGTGGTGGTGAAAGATAAGTATGGGTGGTTGTGTAAGATAAGTCTGTGTGGTGGTGTAAGATAAGTCTGTGTAGTGGTGTAAGATAAGTCTGTGTGGTGGTGTAAGATAAGTATGTGTGGTGGTGTGAGATAAGTATGGGTGGTGGTGTAAGATAAGTCTGTGTGGTGGTGTGAGATAAGTATTGTGGTGGTGTAAGATAAGTCTGTGTGGTGGTGTAAGATAAGTCTGTGTGATGGTGTGAGATAAGTATGTGTGATGGTGTGAGATAAGTATGTGTGGTGATGTACGATAAGTCTGTGTGGTGGTGTGAGATAAGTCTGTGTGGTGGTGTGAGATAAGTCTGTGTGGTGGTGTAAGATAAGTCTGTGTAGTGGTATGAGATAAGTCTGTGTGGTGGTGTAAGATAAGTCTGTGTAGTGATCTGAAATAAGTATGTGTGGTGATGTAAGATAAGTCTGTGTAGTGGGGTAAGATACGTCTGTGTAGTGGTGTGAGATAAGTATGTGTGGTGGTTTAAGATAAGTCTGTGTGGTGGTGTGAGATAAGTAGGTGTGGTGGTGTAAGATAAGTCTGTGTGGTGGTGTCAGATAAGTATGTGTGGTGGTGTAAGATAAGTCTGTGTGGTGTTGTGAGATAAGTCTGTGTAGTGGTGTGAGAGGAGAGAGCGAGGGAGAGGGAGAGTGGGGAAAGAGAGTCAAGGGAGAGAGAGAATAGGAGACATAGACAGGAAGAGAGAGAGGGGAGAGAGAGAAACGGAGAGATATGGAGAAAGATGGGGGTAGAGAGCGGGTGCAGACAGAGAGAGAGAGAGAGAGAGAGAAAAGGGATAGAGGAATGGTGATTAAGAGATGGGGAAAGTGAGAGAGAGAGATGAAGAACGATATAGTGAGGGAGCGAGGAGTGAAAGAGAAAAGGGAGAGAGAAATGGGGAATGAGAGATAGGGAGAGGAGAGAGGGAGAGAGAGATGTAAGATAGAGAGAAATGGGGATTGAGAGATAAGGAGAGGAGAGAGGGAGAGAGAGAGAGGTCAGAAGAGAAAGGGGAGTTAGAGGAATAGGGGGAGAAAGATAGGGAAAGAGAAAAGGAGATATATATTTCTTTTTGTGAATACGTTAGTGGTAGTTAACGTTTATAAAACTGTCAATTATTGCATTCAAAATTAACTTAAAATTCTTTCTTCTCTAATTGTGCCTACAGATCGTTTATTGGAGCAGGTGGCTGTGTCTGAAAGTCTTACAAGCTTGGGCAGAACTGTATGCAGTAACAGAGAAACAAGTAGCAGGCGCCATGGCGTGTCACAAGTGGAAGACCAATAATTACACCATTTAAGGCAATGGGAATAATGGCGGGTTTGAGTGGGGTAACTCGTGATCAAACATTCCAAAATGGCATCAGAGTTGTCGCACATCAATAGAGGTCAGGGAGATCAGAGACGGTACCGGACAGAAATGGGAAATTGCCTAATTGCTGTGTGTCTCCTCCTTGTTAAGATGGATCGACTTAACGACAGGGGGCTAGGGGGGTCAGATACTGGTGGGAGTTGGGGAGTTAGGGTACGTGGACTACTCAAGTAATATGACAGTCTTTCTCTATCTCTGCTCTCTTTCTCTCTCCTCTCTCTCTTTCTCTCCCTATCTTTCTCTATATATATATATCTCTTTATAAATGTGTGTTGATCTTATCTATCCTTCTCCGTGAGACGCTGGTGTAGCACAGGGGTGGGCAAACAGCGGCCCGTTGGCTACATGCGGCCCTTTGACTACTTGCGGCCCGTTGGCTACATGCCGCCCGTTGGCTACATGTGGTCAGCTGAAACGCTAGATACGGCCGCGTCATAATACAAATATTTTTATGGTTACTTGTAAATCTTTAAATGTTATCATTACAGTGTACTATTGTCAGCCGTAGTGATCACACATCAGCAAGTTCAAACAATAGGCCTACTCTACTCAGCCGAAGTAGTGACAGCTCAGCAAGTTCAAACAATAGACCTACTCTACTCAGCCGTAGTGATCACACATCAGCAAGTTCAAACAATAGGCCTACTCTACTCAGCCGTAGTGATCACACATCAGCAAGTTCAAACAATAGGCCTACTCTACTCAGCCGTAGTGATCACACATCAGCAAGTTCAAACAATAGGCCTACTCTACTCAGCCTACTCTACTCAGCCTACTCTACTCAGCCTATTCTACTCAGCCTACTCTACTCAGCCTATTCTACTCAGCCTACTTTACTCAGCCTACTCTACTCAGCCTATTCTACTCAGCCTACTTTACTCAGCCTACTCTACTCAGATTATATCAAAGAAAACTCGTCGACAATATTCAAAGCTGTGATTGTTGTGACTTAAAATATTGACTCAATAGATTGAATTAAACGACCTTTTCTTATTAAAAGTATATTTAAAGATTACGTTTTTTTTACGCTATAAATTAAATAAAATTATATTTAGGAATGAAAAAAAAAGTTAAAACTTATTAATTGTTAAAAAATACAAAGCTAACATTGTTTGTGTTTTATTAACAATTTAAAAGCAATCAATTATATTTATTAATTTTACTATTAAGAAAGGGAAAATGCATTACAACTTTTACCACGCGCGGTTATTAAATCAGATAAACTTAGAGCTTTTTGCCAAAAAGGCCATCGCGCATTGACGTCATTTTCTTGTGGGTTGTGAACAAATTAATTTTTTGTTTTACTTCGCAATATTAACAACGCACTAAAATTCCTTAAAAACAACAGAAGTTTGGGTTTTCCAGCTAATGTGATAAAGATATAACACTTAGATCATGATTTTGTTATTAATGGTTTTTTTTATAACTTTCAAACTCTGAAAAAGTGCTTTAAATACTTCTTTTATATTTATTAGTTAAATGTATTTGTTATTTATAAGAATAAAAGTTAAAAGCGAATATATTTAATTTTTTGCGCATTTAAATGTATTCGATATCCGTAAAATAGTTTTGGAAATAGCTATCGTTGTTTTTAAGAATTCGAACGTATTTAAATCTCTTCGTTGTACAGATCAACAAATCTATAATGAGCTTAGCGATATTTCATAAGTCCACTAATTGCAATCTGTTAAAGTCGCCAGATTTTAATCTTTTTAATATTGTTCAAAAAAGACAATGGAGTAGTTTTTAATAAAAAAAATGTAATCTTTATATTTTGTACACATTTTGCTCCGGGGGGCATTTAACCTTCCCCGGGGGGCAATGCCCCCCCCCCGCCCTCCTCATAAGGAGATCTGCCTGAACGACATCCTGCCTAACTCGTTCTTATATATACACCTTTATATATTATATTGACAAAAATTCTTATGACCAATTATTATATAGTATATTGACGAAAAGTATTCTGACCAATTATTATATACTATAATGACAGTCTTCTGACCAAATAATATATATTATATTGACAAAAAGTCTTCGGACCAATTATTATATAATATAATGACAAAAAATCTTCTGACCAATTATTATATATTATATTGACAAAAAGTCTTCGGACCATATTATTATATTTGATATTGACAAAGATTCTTCTCACCATTCCATGATATATAATATTTTCAAAGATTTTCTGACTATTCCATGATATACGATATTGCCAAGTTTCTACTCACCAAACAATTGACAACATTGTCAAAGAGAAATGGATTAAACAATAAAAAAGTTTGAATGAACACAATTTTATGCATCACTTGAAAAAAGCAAGTTTCCAATTAAAACAGACTTTCTTTGAAACTGATTGTTAAATAAGGTGCTGCATACATCTAGAACAAACGTTCTCGTGCATGAACATAAAAGAATCCAAGAACAAGTCTCAGCTCAACGAGAAACATTGTGATTATATAATCTGCAAGTATTTTGATTCCGGACCAGGGGAAACTGGTTAAACACTGTTTGTAGCAGCAAAAATCCATTGAACATTTTGCAACTATGTAACTTGATGATAACAGACTGTTACTGTACACTCTATTGTTTTTAATATGTTAGTTTTAATCTCCCTTTAATCTCACTAAATTCTCAATATAATCTCCTTATCATCTCATTATACTCTTACTATACTGTCACATTATTATGTCACAATAATTTCATTATAATCTCAATTTGATCTCACCATAATCCCAAAAAAATGTCACTAAATTTTTTATATAATCCCACTATAATGAATTTCACTACAATCTCACTATAATCACACTATAATCGCAATAAAATCTGAATGAAATCTCACAAAAATCTTAATATAAGCTCACTATAATGTAAATATAATCTCATTATAATATTACCATAACCTTACTATGATCTCACTATAATTTCAAAATAATCTCACATTAATCTAATTAAATCTCAATATAATCTTAACATAATCTCACTATAATCTCAATAAACTCTCACTATAATCTCACTGTAATCTCAATATAATCTCACTATAATCTTCAACTCTACATTCCTAGAAAATGTTACTGCAGCTCGCCAAAAATTTCAACTTACACGCGGCCCTCTGAACAAAGTGTGCCGCCCACCACTGATGCGGCACTGTTCTATTTTGCCCATAACTGATGCGGCACTGTTCTATTTGGCCCACCACTGATGTGCCATCTATTCTTTTTGGCCCACCACTCATGTGCCATCTATTCTATTTGGACCTTCTCGAGTTGCTTACGTGGGCGGCACCTGGACTGGTAGTGAGTGGCGATACTCGCTGGAGAACCCCGACTCCTGGTTTTCTTTGACCTCCCGTACGGCTCTCGTTCGCTACATTTATAGTTACGTACCATATTTACAATAAATCATTTATCACGCGCTACACGCCGCTCAAGTACTCTCTAACTCCACCATCAATCACTGACGTAGCAAACACGTCGCATGACCTAACGTGCTGAAAGGACTAACAAAATACACGTTAGAGGGAAATCAGCATCGTCAATAACACTTATTAGATTTGACTATTGATCTCCCAGGGCTACAGGGGTTTTTGTTAGAGAGTTTTGTAACAGCAGCTGTCTTGTGAAGTGTGGAGTGCTAGGAGACGTAAAACGTATAGGTGTATTGAGGTAAACGGTTTGTTATTGGGGGGGGGGGCGATGTTGATGAATTATTGCTATTTACCACAATTGAGTTATTTGTGTCCAGTTTATTCGTAAAGACGATTTGCTGGTGATATGCTGGTGATATGGTGTATTATGGTGGTGAATTGTTGGGGACATATTGGAGATATGCTAGTAGTGTGTTGTAAAATGGTAATGAATTGTTGGGGGCATATTGGTGATACGCTAGTAATATGGTGTAATATGGTGGTGACTTGTTGGTGACATATTGGTGACAACCTTGTGACAAGTTGATGATATTTTAGCGATATAGAACTTCATTGTATCATGATGCAGACGTTAGATAACTGTGTGATCTCTTGATCACTTAGTTCTAGATGTTACATACCGTTATCAGTAGGGAGAAAGTAATCTCTTATTTGGCTATATGGCTCGTGTCAAACAGCACACAACAAAGGACGATGACATAAATTTAATACCATGATAAAGAAACCATACACAAACTAGGGATAACTACAATTAACAATTTTATTAAGTTACTAGCGATTACCCGGCATGCGTTGCAATGCCACTCATCGAAATAAAGTGTCTGTGTTTTAATAATTTTTTTGTAAGTTCTTCTAATAACCACCTTTTTTTAACCGTCTGGTGCGTATTCGAATTAATTAGAAGGTTTTAAGAAGTGTCAGCAGACCACACGCAGCTGTCCGTGTGGGAAGCATGGATTTTCCAAATTTAGTCCCAAAACTTATAGCGATTGATCCCCCCATGCAATAGCTATGTTTGAAATTATATTTATATGGCTCATTTATTACATATAAACAATTTTAGGGCCCCCGGCCCCAAAAGTAATATTGTGAAATATTTGTACTAAATCAGAAACCTATTTATTAAGTCACATATACAAAATGAAATGTCACAGTTTATATTTAATGTAATTCCACCCACTTATGCAATAGCTCTGCTTGACGTTATATATACATAGCTCATATAATAAAAAAAAAGAATTTAAGGCCCCCGGCCCAAAGCGGAATATTGTAAAATATTTGCACTTCTTTAGAAACCTAATGCGGCCTGCACACAACAACTCACTGAAAGTGTATCGCATTCAGATGAATAGTATAGGAACTCATACGGACATTATATTTAAATAGCTCATATTAGAAAGAAAAACTACTATAGGGCCGCGGTCCAAAACTGGTAATTCTTTGTAAAATGAATGGGTTTTGATATTCATGGATATACTTTTGTAAATGTACTTACATTGTGTTAACGTCATTGATTTTCTTAATTCGTAAAATGAGAATATAGCATCTATTTTTCACAACAGTAATATCATTGGATTTAAAGATATAAAATTGTACACACTCTATTTCCTAACCCCCATATATATGTACCTAAGAAGGCAAATTATTTGTCAAATTCATTTTGTCAACTTCCCCATACCCCAAACAGAGTTTTAAAGAAATTAATAAAATCATCCACGGGATTGTAATCCACTTACTTACGCAAAAACAATTTTTTTTGCATTTCAAATGCTTTGTTCTTATTTAAATGAGTGACAAGTACATTAGTGGATGCTATTTGGATATGTAGTTTCGCTGCACTGATTGCATTAAACGGCATTTTCGTATTAAAAGTATATTTAAAGGTTAGGGTTTTTTTAAATTTATTTTATTAATTTCTAAATTTCATAAATGTATATTTTTGGAAAGAATAAAAGTAAAAATTTAGTAAACAAGAACGCCTATACGTAAAACTAGAGAACTTGCTTGTATCATTTTTGGTAATTGTATTTAAAATCAATCAATCACGATAAAGGCTTGAAAAACTCTTCATAGTAGGATGATAATTTTAGGTAGAAAAATGAATTGTCTAGTTACTTTCTTTACCAAAATCCACCTCTCTTATATCTTCATCTATTCCCAAACATGAATGTACATATTTCAGTGGTGGAGCAAGACACAACATTGGGAGAGGCATTTTAGTATGACTTCGGTCGTAATATCATCAATAACTGGTTTACTTCTTTACACTTTCGCCAAGGGTTTTAAAATCGTCTGTTCTTAATCTTCACGTAAGAACAAATTGATGACGCCCGTGATTGGTGCTCCACCCTGGGATCCGCCTCTGTTGTCGTTCGTTTCACAAGGAATCTCTCATCTTAACCAAAACATGTCTTCTGAAAACTCTGTTGACCTTCCCTGGCAATATCAGATAATTGTCCTTGCATCATTCGGCCCAAAAGATATTCTCTTAGACTCGCTGATCAGATTGAAGCATCCCCCCCACCACCACACACCCACACACATTTCTCTCACCCGAGGTGGCGTGATGTACAGCCAATATTAGGGCAAGGGGCGTCACAAAATGGCGGGGTCTTTACCCCCGCAGGGCTGAACGCGTCTTAACATTAATTGGGGACAGCGTCGCCTGCTAGGTTTGTCTCCCCCTGAAATTTGTTGTGCGGCCATTATTTACTTGTCGTTCAAAGGGAGCTAAGTATTACGTTTGTTTTTCCGTATGCCAGGCGCAAGTTATTGCGTCCGACCAAACACTACATCATTCTCAGCGGGCGTACATAGACCGAATCTTAAACAACATGGCGGCCACTTTAGGGTGAACGTAGTGTGCTAGGGTTTGGGGGGGGGGGGGCATAACGACAACGCTTTCATTCAATATCTACCCAGTAATCAGGGGTCAATGAGGAGTCTTTCGTCTGTTTGGAAAATCGTGATCATTGACAAGAAAGTACCGTGATCATTGACAAGAAAGTACCGTGATCATTGACAAGAAAGTACCGTGATCATGACAAGAAAGTACCGTGATCGTTGACAAGAAAGTACCGTGATCGTTGACAAGAAAGTACCGTGATATTTGACAAGAAAGTACCGTGATCATTGACAAGAAAGGACATAATTAAAAACGTTTACTCTTTTGTGTT